>CAUYON010090745.1:0-13549 GCA_963573935.1 Arctocebus calabarensis
AAAAGAAAAAGTTATTGGGAGGCTGAGGCAAGAGAATCGCTTGAGCCCAAGAGCTGGAGGTTGCTGTGAGCTGTGACTCCACAGCACTCCACCGAGTGCGATAGAGTGAGACTCTGTCTCCACAAAAAAAAAAAAAAAGAGAGAGAAAAAGTTATATGTGAATTTTTAACTGTGGAAAGGGTTGGCACCCCTAACACCTGCATCATTCAAGGGTTAACTAGTAAAATTATTAAAATAATTTAAATTAGGCTGCTCCTTGGGAACCATTTAAATCTGTTCATCTCAAGAATATGTTTGCCCATATAGCTTTTTGTTCTTTGTTCTTTTTTTTTTTTTTTTGTGGAGACAGAGTCTATCGCACTCGGTGGAGTGCTGTGGAGTCACAGCTCACAGCAACCTCCAGCTCTTGGGCTCAAGCGATTCTCTTGCCTCAGCCTCCCAAGTAGCTGGACTACAGGCGCCTGCCACAGCGCCCCGCTAATTTTTGATGCAGTTTGGCGGGGGTCAGGTTTGAACCCGCAGCCCTCGGTATGTGGGGTCAGCGCCCTACTCGCTGAGCCACAGGCGCCACCCTAGTTTTATTTTTTTAATCACTTCAAATGCCTAAAATCCTTTTCTCCTCCTAACCTTTCCCTTTCTCCCATTTTCTCTGAAGAAACCCATCACAAGGAATTCAAATAGTAAGAAGAAAGTGGGCCAGTTCAAAGCGATGAGATTAGATGTCAAGTCATTGGTTGAGACTTACTAACCTGCCTGCACCTCAGTTCTCTCATTTATAAAGGGCAGCATCACCCTAGGCCATCTCAAAGCCCCCTTCCAGCCTGGGCATTTGAGAGAGACCGTGAACTCCTACAGAGCATGGATTCCTTGATGAGGCTACCTGCAGATGTCAGCGCTTGATTTATGGCTTAGGGCACTGTTTGCCCTGGGCATTTTTAAACAAAGAAATTCATTTTAGTTGGAGAAGACAGAAGTCTTTTGTAGTTACTCTATGTGCCTTGTCTAGCCTTGGAGTTGTCACTGAGCCTGACATCTAGGGGAAAGACTAAATGAGGCACTAGGGTGTGAATCCTCCCAGGGGAAGTGAAGCTCGTTGGAGGGGGAGGCTTGGCTTGACATTGCTCCTCTAACACTCTCCTTTCCCACCTCCCTTCCATTCTCTCTCCTCCCTTTTCTGCTTCCTTTCTTGCTGTCTTCTTTCCTCAAGTATGTATCGAGCATATATAATACGGTGTAGAATACAGTGATGAGCAAAACAAATGTGGTCTTAGCCTTTAAAAAGCTGACAGTCTAGTGGGGGAGGTAGATATTAAACAAATGAAAATGAATTTGTGCATAATACTGGCCCAAGAAATATCTCATCACTTAAAAAAAAATCAAATTAATTTTAGCTTGGACAGAATTATTTGAGCCAAGGAACATAAATGTATTTTAGGGTATCCTGTCTTCCTTCCCTGGAGCTTGCAAGATGCAAGGGTTTATGAAATTGGGAAACTTGAGAAAAGGCCTCTGGTCTTCAGCCCGTGGACTGGGTGTGCAATGATTCCAGTCCAAGCCTGCAGTGTCCACTGCGAGATGGGTGACTCTGCTGCTCTGGGCACTCGCTCCCCTGGAGCAACAATGCTACACTGATGTATGGTAATTTACTTGGAAACACTTCAGTGGAAGGGTGTGTTGTAGCTATAAACAGGATAATCTGAATCAATACCTTGAGACAATTTTTTATCGGAGATAATAATGGTATTTAAGATATCTTATTGGTGAGTAATACAACAAGAGCTGTAGCCCTGGTGCAAAACAGGCATTAAAAGCTTGATAATTTGAACCAGTTGTTCTACCTTCCCCAATTTACAAAGGATGCTCTCAATTACCTCTAACATTCGAAGGATCCTAATAGTCATCAAAAGTTATAGTCTGGTTAAGCTAATCCAGATCACTTTCCCATGTGTATGGCTAGTAGTGTCTCCCTCCCTCCCTCCCTTCTCTCTCTCTCTCTCTCTCTCTCTCTCTCTCTCTCTCTCCTTAAGCTGTCGCCCTGGGTAGAGTGCCGTGGCATCACAGCTCACAGCAACCTCCAACTCCTGGTCTTAAGCGATTCTCTTGCCTCAGCTTCCCAAGTAGCTGGGACTACAGGTGCCCGCCACAATACCCGGCTATTTTGGGGTTATAGTTGTCATTGCTGTTTGGCAGGCCTGGGCTGGATTCGAACCTGCCAGCTCTGGTGTATGTGGCTGGCCCCTTAGCCACTTGAGCTGCAGGTGCTGAGTCTTGCTTACTTATTTATTTCAAATATTCTATATATTTATGGTGTACAACATGATGATTGGCTTTATATGTGAACATCAAGCTATTTAGCATATCCACCACCTCCCATACTTACCATTTTTCTGGTAAGAAGTCTTAAAAGTTGACTTTATATGCAATTTTCATTAACTGTATTTGCCATGACCTACAACAGACCTCTTGAACTTATCCCTCCTGTCAACAGTGTCTTGACCGAGGTGTACATAAGCCAGGGTGTACATGTATATAGTACATGGTGCCACATAATCACCCCCTTGGAGCTTGCACCACCTTGTGAGTGCTGCATGGGATGAGACATCTATCCTTGACTCTCCCAGGACGGCCTGGGTGCCCCTCTGCCTTTACAGGCTTGCTTTTTCCATTCCTCCCCTCTCAGATAATCTAGTTCTGCATCTTTTGAGATGCAGAATTTAACACATGGTAGATGAAATTAAAAGTCTCTGTACTCTGCCCTGGGAAAAGGGAAGCCCTCACCACCTTGAGACAGAGAGGAAATAACATTTCTTAGACTATTCTCAAGCTAATACTGAGCAAAGACAGCCCAGGGCAAATTCTCCTTCAAGTTATTCTGCCACACAAGTAATTATTCAAATAAGGATTTCTCTTTCAATTCCGATTCTTCTAAATTGTCCACCTATAGCAGAAAGAATGGCTTGAAAAACATGGCAAAAATGTTTTCTGTTACTTTCAAACTTCTCCCATTCTTTTTGGGAACAAAGACTTGGATCCCTACTTCTAGTGTGGTTGAGGGGAGGGGATGTCTTTTGTTCTCTGTGTGGCAGGAGATAGCTCAGCTAAATTGTTTGGAGGCCTGGTGCCCAGCAGGTGGAGGTTGGCAGATAGAGATCTGATTGGGCCTCCCAGCAGGTGGAGGTTGGCAGATAGAGATCTGATTGGGCCTCCCAGCTGGGTGGAGGTTACAACTGTATTCAGGGAAGAGGGGAAGTTTAGAATCATTAATTGTAGCCTAGAACTGCGGGCTCTCCCTTTAAAAGCTCTACATTTCTGCTTATGTACAGGAATTTTGTACTTGGAAATGATAGTCTGACACTTTCCTCCTTTGCCTGCAGAACAATAAATTTCTATTTCTTTCTCCTCAACTACTTGTCTTTATTCTTTAGATGCAGCCTCCTAGATAATTGCCAAGCTTTCAGTAACAGATTTTGGCATCTCTGGGCGGGCTCATCATCCTGTTGGTGAAATGGTACCCTATGAAGAAGCAGGAAGAAGTCCCAGATTGAGCAGTGAGTCTTCACTGGAGGGAATGACTTCTTTTCTTTTTTATTTTTTGAGAAAGAGTCTCACTATGTCACCCTTAGTAGAGTGCTGTGGCATCGCAATTCACAGCAACCTCTAACTCTTAGGCTTAAGTGATTCTCTTGCTTTAGCCTCCCAAGTAGCTGGGACTACAGGTGCCTGCCACAACTCCCACTATTTTTTTTTTTTTTTTTTTGGTTGTAGTTGTCATTGTTGTTTGGCAGGTCCGGGCTGGGTTCAAACCTGCCAGCTCCAGTGTATGTGGCTGGTGCCCTAGGCACTGAGCTACAGGAGTGACTTCTTTTAGAAGTAAAAGACTATAGGATGATTCCAATGGCTACCAGAGAGTGTTTTAGCTCTAGGATCTCTTGTCTCTTTCTTCCAGAGTTAGACCACCTCCTTGCAACCTGAACTGCATTGAGGAAAAGGAAATGAATTTGGGAAAGTGTCCAGATGCCATGGCCATTTATTTGGTAAGTTCCCTGGGATGTGCCCTGAGACCCTGATTCCACCCACTTGGGAGGTTTTTGGATCTCCAGTATTTGTGGTGCCAGGTGAGGGGAGGGAATCAGAAGGTTGAGTGGAACTAAGGAGTGTGGCTTGGATTGAGCTCATTTGCAGTTCTCGGGGATTGGGGATCTAGGGCACCATTTGGGAAGGGGTTTGATCCTTATAGCCAACAAGACAGTTGTTTGGAGCCCTCTAACAGGGCATTTGGGGATGGCATCTATCTACTTTGGATTCCCATTTGTTTGGTAGCCCAATTCTCTTGTTGAGAATTGTCTGTAGTGTCTGTGTTTGATTATACGTATTGTTTCAACAAGTAAGGCTCCATTTCTACTCTATCTAACAGACCCTTGGAAAAATTTTGGTGGAATGGTTAACTTCTAGCTACAAACCTATGTCTAAAGAGAATGGTTTTATTGCAATCCAATGACATGCTGGAGTATGAGGAGAAGTGGCTGTTAAATGAAACCTCCAATTATTATACTGTCTTATAACTAAAATTATTTTGTCAAAGGTCAATTAAATGAAACAAGATCCCATATGTATTGGGTACAAATGTCCAATTTCCTTGTTTGATTCACAGTCAGACATTTTATATTTAATGACCTAATAAAATCTTACAGGTCCGGGGTAAAGGTAACGGTATTCTTGGTTTTAGTTAAATAGTCAGATGGAGGGACCGTGGCCTACCACTAGGTGAAAGGGGACGAGAGAGGGAGTGTCTGCCACTTGACTCTTCCCACCCCTTGATGTGCAGAAGATGATAGAGAGACCCCAGGGCTGCAAGCCGGCAGCCAGCAGCTGGCTGGGAAGTGGTGCTTCCCCAGACCACACAGAGCCTGGCCTATGGAAACTGGGTATGGTGCTCAGCAGAATTCCTATTTCACTTAATTGAATTTTCTTTAATCTGATTTCCTCTTAACAATGATGAACCCTGAGAAAATGCCTGTCTCTGGCGGTTGCCTAGAACTGGAAGAGGGTACTTCAGACATGTTAGGGGTATCCTGAAAATTAATGTATTCTTTACAATTTCTTCTTGTGTGTCATCAGAGCCTTTTTTAGCTGTTAAGAATTTTGACATTAAATGTAAAACATATATTTTCTATTGTAATTATGTAGAAAGCACACTTTTTTTAAGAACTTCCTGTTAGTATACTTGTTTTTGACTATTTATGATATGTTTGTGGACATTCTGTTCCAAATTGCTTTTGTATAATAGCTAATTACTTTTGGATAACAAAACCTTGTGCTTCTCAGGTCACTTATTGTTCCTCCACCCCCACCCCATCCCCCCACCCCTTGCCAGGAGAGGAATGGGGGAGGGTGTGACTGAAAATAACTCTCATGCCCACTAGTATGACTCAGGAGTGGGAATGGCCTCAACTTCTAAAATCCAACAGGGAATAATTTGGCCAGGGCACAACTGTAGCTGGAAGAAGGCAATTTATGTACAATCAGTGTGCTTTTTATAAAGAAAGAAGACATTAAAAAGAGCATGGACTCAGCTGACAAAGGAGAGGACTGGAGTCCCCTGTCTCACTAAGAGCTCCAAAACAATATTGCCCCCCACACAGGAGTCCCTTAAATAATTGACAGTGGTATTCAGTTGGTGCTAAGCAGCACAGTTCCAAGCAGCACTCGTAGAAGTGGTGGGGGCCCCCTTCCCCCAGCTACACCCTGACCGGGCACACTCAGTGCTCTGTGAGCCAGGCAGGCAGTGGTGGGGGAGGGGCTGGCAGAAGTAAGGCAGCTGAAGGCCAGTGTTGGCTGTCCAGCTTTTCAATGGTACTTGGTTACATTTAAATGGCAGGATCCTGGGACTACATTGCTGTTGCTGGAATTTCTCTCTAAGCTGAGTTTTTGGTCTTAGGGTTGAAAGAACGAAGCCACCGACCACGCAGGTAAGGGACAGGATAGAGTTTATTGACAGGGAGAAGGATTGATGATAAGCAAAAGAGGGCCAACAGAACCTGGGCAGGGGTGGGGTCCTAGGGGGAAGCCCCCGGGCCTTCAATCTTGGGGGTTTAAGTGCTGCTTTTCTTGTGGGCAGGGTGCTGGGGAAGTGTGTCACTATTGGCCAGAGGTCTGCAGGCACAAAATAACCTTAAAATTAGCACAGGAATAGGTCTTTGCGGTTTTTGCTTCAGGCCAGGAATTAGGGCGTGTGCTCTCTACTCAGGGAGGAACCACCCAAAACCTTCCAAGCTGCTTTTGTTCTTGACTTTGCTAGAGCCAGAGGGTGCAGCCTGGAAAGGGTGGCCTCCATGTGTCTGGAGATGGGGGTCTGATTTTGGAGCTCATTCAGGCCTAGGAAATTGTGGGGTAGGAGGGTAGGGCATGTTCCCTGGCCAGCCCTGTGCAGGGGAACCTTGTATCTTTGCCTCACGTGTTTACAAGGGCTCTCCTGCTCTGTTTGATAAAAGCTTAGTAGGGAACTTGCAGAACCTGCAAGATTTGCAGATTTGTAAATACTTTTCTGGGCTTCCTAGGATTGGTGTCTGGACTTTAGACTGATGCAAAGCCCTCTGTCAATGGAAAAGAAGCCATACTCTGTACTTTAAAGAGGTTTATTTTGAACTAAATCTGAGGACTGAAAGGTGTTGCCACAGTGCTTGAAGACAAGACTGGGAGTGGAGAGGTTCAGACCAAGTTCATTAAAAGGAACAGTGACCTGCCTGACCACAGGTGAGCCCAAGCAGGTGGTCAGCCTGGCAAAAAGAAATCAAACCAGTGGCAGAATTGCTAAGGAGCAGGGCAAAGATGGCCTCTGCACTGAGGGCAGTCGGAGGCCTCTTGGTATACTGGGTGGTAGGGGAGGAAGATGCCACAGCTTGCTGGAAGTTTCTGGTGGGCTAGGGTCTTTCCTGCAGAACTCTTGGGGTGGGGCAAGGTAGGCCTTTTGTTCTAGGAGGGGCAGAGGAGGAGAATGAGGGAGAAGGGTTCTGTGGAGGCTCCCAACAAAGACCGTGACCTAGAACCACACCCAAGAAGCCTTGAGCAAGTGGATTCATGGTGGTGGGGTTATAATTTGCTTTTGTACATTTTAGGGAGATAGGAATTACAGCTGAGATTATAAATCAATGGTAGAAAACTTACATTGATTTGGCCAAAAAAGATGGGACATCTGGAAGTTGGGG
This sequence comes from Arctocebus calabarensis, assembly GCA_963573935.1. Taxonomy (NCBI): domain Eukaryota; kingdom Metazoa; phylum Chordata; class Mammalia; order Primates; family Lorisidae; genus Arctocebus; species Arctocebus calabarensis. The sequence goes on from CAUYON010090745.1 coordinate 7,206, forward strand.
GCTGATAGATTATAGATGGGTTTAAAGATCTTTACCTGACAATTGGCTAAAGCCTGGAAATCAGGGACAGCAATGGCTAACATATTGGGTCTATTAATGAGAGACAAAGTATAGGACAGACTCAGTGGTTTGATATGTACGTGTGCTGGTGTATAGCCTTAGGCCATTAGTGAGTCACAACGGACATCTCTAAGAAGGGGAGGGGTCATGATGAGTCCTGTCTGATCACCTTTCTTGTGGCCAGGAACTTAGTTTTAGGGATGCCCTGACCAAGAGGGGGTCTAATAAGTCAGTTGCTGGGAGCGGGGAGCCTTAAGATTTTATTTTAGTTCACACCTTATAGGAGGCCTATAAGGGGACAGTTTATGACTTTCCCTGTTTTGGGTTTGCCTGACTCCAAATAGGGAAAAAAAACAAGGAATGAGCCTGGGACTGTTAGCGTGGAGGCTGGGAGACATCCCAGACCGGTGGCTGCTTGTCAAAGCCACTGAACAATACTGTGAGAGGATGATCTCTTTGCCTTCAGGCAATAATAGCCACTTGTGAATTGTTATTAAAATGTGTGTTTAACCTCAATCCTGCCACCCTTTTGCCAGCCAAAGAGAATGAGCCTTTGCTGCATGACTGTTTTGAAGTTCAGGAGGCTGTGTATTCTAGTAGAATGGATCTGTCAGTTCAGCGGATGCCAGAACAAAATTGGAATCTTTTCACCAATGGTAACAGCTTTATGGACAGCAAAAAGCTGAACATGTGGTGATCACAACAGTGGCTCTGCCACCTGGGACTTCAGCCCACAAAGCTAAGGTGATCACTTTAACCAGAGCAATTATCCAGTGGGAAGAAGGTAAACGTTTACATGAACTTTAAATATGCTTTTATGATTGTGCGTGCTCATGGTACCATATATAAGGAAAGGGGAGGCTTGTGACAGCAGGGAATGACAATACTAAACATGCCAGTGGAATAATAGCTCTGACGTAGACCACAGGTGAGCCCAAGCAGGTGGTCAGCCTGGCAAAAAGAAATCAAACCAGTGGCAGAATTGCTAAGGAGCTACTGAAGGCAATCTTTTCTCTGGGGCTAGATCCCCAGGCTAGATTCAGCTCCTCTTCAAAAATAAAGACTGGGGCTTTGACATTTGGGATGATATAGTTAAGTGGGGACAGAATGCTCATGGCCTTTCTCTCCTACTCAAAGGTTTGCTTTGGCCTCTTGTGAGGCGCCTACATGAACGCACACATTGTGAATGTGCTGCCTTAATGGATTTGGGGGGCCTTATTTGGGAGACCTGTATACAATGTGCTGTTTATGTGCTCAGGGCAGTCCAAGGACAGAAAAGCAACCTGCAATGACTAGCGGTTTCATTCAGATGCCTACACTCATGTTAGCAGATAGCTTTTCCGGCTGGATAGAGACTTGCTCTGCCTGAATGGAGAGAATATCTGAAATTCCGAGACGGGTTCCCACCAGGAGCTGCTGGCCTGGGACAGGGCCATCGCCACGTTCCTGTGCACATATGCTCGTATTGCCGGATGAAGAGGATCTGGCCACCTGTCGCTGTCAGCCAACATGCAGAGACAGGGATAGGTCCACCAAACTTTGACGGAAGGCCAGGATTCCGGAGAACAGTGAGAGAAGCCTCCCCAAGACTGTTCTGTTCCCCCACTTCCAGCATTGCAGTTTTACATATTTAAGTTCAAAGTGAAGACCATGTTAACCCTTATCTTTAACAATAACTGGTAGAGCCCATTACTCATAATAATAAACATTATAATTTACAAGTTAATCTCCTAAATCAGGTGAAGCAAACAGTAAGAATGGGGGACAAGGGGTGAAGGTCAGGTGAGACCTAAACCAAACAGACCAGCTGTGACATGTCTGCCCTCTCCTGCAGACTCCATCTTCTTCTCACTATATGTGCTTTCATGAACACAGAACAGCAACAAGCCTCGGAGGATGACATCATCCTGTAGCTTGCTGGTGACAGGTGCTGTGGACAGGCAGCTGCGGGGACAGCCCACAGGTCAAGGTATTACCATGTTGGCTACCGCATGACAGTGCCTTTCAGGGGAATCTCTACCTGGAACTGCTGCACAATGTTCTGTGGTCACCCATGAACTTCTTCAAATGACCCCCAGTGAGAACCTGGTGTGCCTTTTCTCCAAGGAGCTAGACACAAATCCCATAGGTCATCGAGATGTTCACAGGCTCTCTTCCTCTAGGCAGAGTGACAGTGCATCCTGTTTTGAATCAGAGGTAACCCAGCAAATAAGCAAAACCCTACATCTAGAATGGAAATTACATGCATTGTGGAATTGATGCACGGAAGTGGGGTAGAGTGTTGCTGCCTGTCCTCTTCCTGATAAGCGTGGCCTTCATTAGTAGTGGCCTTCTTCAGCTAAGCCCCTAAGAAACAGTTTATGAGAGACCCTTCTTGGCACCCCTAGATAAGTATGGTAACACAATCATGAGTAAAGGAAACAGACTAAAACAGTATATCAAATGAGTGAGTCAGGTGCTAGCCACTATACACAAGTTTGCTTCTTTCTGTCTCTGCCCCAAATAGAAATAGAGAAGTAAAAGGGACCCTATGAAGTTGCCCCTAACAACTCACATCTCATGGAAATTGTCAGAAGTGAAACCTTCTGAGTCCATCATGCCAAAGTAAAAAGGTGTCCAATGAAAAAAGAAGACCCAAGCCCCCAGGAGAGGGGCCAACCTTTAGATGATCTAAAGTATCTGTTTAAGAAAATGGAAAAAATGCAAATGTTCATACTTTTGCTAACCTTTCTTTGACTATTTCTGTGTATAGGATGGTGAGACAACTCCTTTGTGAGGATTTTCCCAGGCTATCACCTCTTCTGTTAATCTGTCTTACTGCTGGATTTGTCCCCCTAAACCGTGTTGGTGTTGTATGATTTCTGAATTTGCAGAAGCCGGTCTCTTGGATCAGCTGTAGGGTGCAACCCGTGGCTCTGCACTCAGAGGCCCTGTGCTTCTTTCTAGCCAGGCCCTGTATCAGACATTGTGTACAAGGCACCAGTCCCTTAAGCCTTGTAGTGATGTGATCTTCACTCCTGTAGTGATGGTTTATCACATTTTTTGCCTAGTAAACTATTGTTGCATATATCCTGCCAAAGCCTTGTAATGACACAGGTAAGTATAAACCTTCCATCTAAAACATCGCCCCAATTCAACAGGAAGTAGCTTGATGACTATGTCCCCTCCATTGATATTGAAGGGTGAAATTGAGTGTGGGAATGTGTAACAGAGTAACTACCCTCTTCCCATAAATATGGAAGCAGAACAGATAGGAAAGGCCTGAAAAAGATGGCAAAAATGTTTTCTGTCTCTTTAAAACTTCCCCCAACTCCTTTTGGGAACTGAGACCAGGATGCCCGCATCAGGTCTGTGGTTGGGAGGGGCAGGGGAATGTCTGTTGTTCTTTGTTCTTCAGGAGGTGGCTCAGCTGACCAGGTGGCTTGGTGGCCACTGGTGACCAGTAGGTGGAGGTGGGCGGAGGTCACAGCTTTGCCTTCAGGGAAGATGGGACAATTAGAATCCTTAACTGTAGTTGAACAGCAGTAGCCTAAAACGGAGGGCTATCCCTTTACAAAGCTCTGTATTTCTGCTTATGTATAGGAATTTTGTAATTTGAGATGATAGTCTGACATTTTCATACTTTGCCAGCAAAGTAATACATTTTTCTTCTCCTCAACTACTTGCCCTTTTTTTTTTTCTTGTGTGGCCTCATGGACAGATGCCAAGCTTTTGGTAGCACATCCAAGAGGAGTTAGATACTTTTTAGGGTACAGTGACATCAGTATGTGAGGACCCTTCATGGAAGAATGAGAGAAATGGCCAATGAAGCCCTAGACATGAGAGTTTCATTTGTGTAGGCACGTATACACAAAGGATTCAGGTTAAGTATATTTTAAAGAAACCACCAATGTCCTTGAGAAAGTAATGATTATTCTAAAAGAAAAACATAGAAAGTATAGAAAGTTGTATCTTACATGTATTTGTATTGTTTCTAAGCAATTGATCTATTTTGGTCCTGATGGGGTATTTTGCTTTTTGAAAGCACGCTCACCCACACACAAGCATTGTGAAACACAGTAAAATCCTTTAAAAGAAGACAAAGCATGATCTTGTGGGTTTTGTACTCCAATCTATCTTTAATACGTAGAGATACATTTTTTCCTTTAGGCTACACAAAGGGTTCAGCACTTAGATGAAAACACAAGAGTTCTGCTCTGCCTAGAGCACATGCCTTTTCTCTGTGGGTGTCTACTCAATTGAGATGATGAAAATATTGAACCAGAAAAAGAAACACCAATTTGTGCATCCATTTGATGGCCTGAAAAATGGTGACTGGCATGGATAGAGCATGCGTACAACAAATTGAACTAAATGTATAATGAACAGGACTGAGCTTTGCTATTGAGTATGAAAAACATTACTATTTACAGCATTTACATACCTCGCTAGGAGCTGGATGCTCAAAATGCTGTAGAGGATTTTGTTTCACTTTGTTTTGTGTAAAATATGGTTTCAAAGAAATATTTATGAGACAACCTCATAAATCTTTATTTATGGAGTCTAGTGTCTTCCCTACATTTGCATTTGCGAACTATGATTGCGTTATGTTCCCGGAACACCAGGACATGAATTTACTATTGCCTGTGCAGGCAGCTTCATTTGAGCCTCTCTTATTAAAGAATGTTGGAAGAAGACTAGTCACGGTTTGGAATTCATCTGAACACTTTTTTTGTAACTTGCAAAAAATATTACATTTACACATCTTTTTCCATTTCAAGGAAACTTCCTTTAAATGTCTTGAACCGATATACTTTGGAATCTTATATACATTTTGTTAACTCTAAATTCTTCCTAAAGGCTGACGTTTTAAAGAAAATAAAGGCTAACTGCAACTTGACCCTTGCGGGAGATTTCACCAACTTTTAATTTGCAGTATATTTGCATGTTATAGTCGCAATCGTGTCTGCATAATCTGGAGATCAAATTATTCCTGATTCTTCACCTCTGATAAGCTATATTCTACCTAGAAGGTGAAAAAGAGGTTAGTCTTGACTCTGGAAAACAGATTTTTCTTTATAAATTTTCTTGATTCTAGGAAGAATGGGTCTCATGAGGAATTGCCAAGGGAGAGAACATCATCTCTGTTTTCTGGGAGCTCACAGTAAGGGGATCTTTTCCTAAGGATGGGGTTTTCATTGCTGGTAGTTCTGCAAAGATTTTAGTATATAGACACTTTTAAAAGTGTCAATAATTAATTTTTTTTTGCATTGTGTATTTAAAAAAATTATATCTAAACTGGGCATTAATTATTTCTCAAGACAAGGCTGAAGGAGGTGGCAATGTTGGATGACTTGACATAAAGAAAATTATATCAGTTAAATAATAATATGATTGATACACGGATGAGGCAAATTTTCTCCACCTTCTGCTCTAACTGCTACAATATCTGCAAAAGCCCTGCAGCCTGTTGTTTGCCAATCTCTTCCCATTTCACTTCTACTGGCATTCCATCCTTCCCTTCCCTGGGCTCTTGTAGTCTTTGGTGACACTGTGGTCATGGGAAAGCCATCCTATGGGATAGAGTTAAATAACCTATCAGAAGATTCTCAGAAGAATCTCACTATTCCTGGGTTAAGGGAATGTAATGGCTGGTTCAATCTTCTATCCGGACCAAGAAAACTTTCTCCATATCAGCAAGGTTAAATTCCCAAGGTAGATATAGAAATGGCCTAAGTCAGAATCACCTGTGCTGTTCATTAAAAATGCAGTTTCCTGGCTCGGCGCCTGTGGCTCAACAGGCTAAGGCGCCAGCCACATACACCTGAGCTGGCGGGTTCGAAACCAGCCCGGGCCCGCCAAACAACAATGACGGCTGCAACCAAAAAATGGCCGGGCGTTGTGGCAGGCGCCTGTAGTCCCAGCTACTTGGGAGGCAGAGGCAGGAGACTCGCTTGAACCCAGGAATTGGAGGTTGCTGTGAGCTGTGATGCCATAGCACTCTACCCAGGGTGACAGCTTGAGGCACTGTCTCAAAAAAAAAAAAAAAAGATACCGGCTTGGCGCCCATGGCTCAATGGGCTAAGGCGCCAGCCAAGTACACCTGAGCTGGGGGGTTTGAATCCAGTCCCCGGACCCGCCAATCAACAATGACGGCTGCAACCAAAAAATGGCCAGGCGTTGTGGCGGGCGCCTGTAGTCCCAGCTACTTGGGAGGCGGAGGCAAGAGACTCGCTTGAGCCCCAAAATTGGACGTTGCTGTGAGCTGTGAAGCCACAGCACTCTATCTAGGGTGACAGCTTGAG
>CAUYON010090746.1:0-31259 GCA_963573935.1 Arctocebus calabarensis
TGGGGCGATTCACTCAGTTCCAGCCCTGTCCCTGATTGATGTAAAGTAGATGAAAAAGCTGATAGAACAGAACAAGTTCGCAGAATTTCTGCCCTGTGGAGGAGACACTGGGCTTCTAATAGTCCTGACTTAATCTGCGAGCTTCAGCCCTTTGTCTCAGCTTTCATCCCCTGAGGGCAAGGTTAAGCAAAGCAGCCCCTCTGCGAGTATTCTCCAACAACAATTCAACAACACTTGGAAAGGAAAATCAAACCTTCCCACTACCCCACACTCAGTGTACAACGTTGGAAAGTCCTCGGGTGATTGGCCCAGTTAAAGTGGTACCAACCAATTGTCCCAGCCAGTATTAACCTCCAATCAAAGAGTTGAAAAGTCTGTGGTGACTAGACAGCTGAAGTTTGCTGGCAACTTTAGTATAACTCATTCCAGTGTTCTGTGAGCTCAGGAGGACCCTCCCATGCCAGTAAATTAGCCTGGGAAGGTTGGTGCCTCTTTCCCCACCTTGCCCCTGTTGCACCCAGTCTCTGGTAACCCTGCAGGGCTGTGATCCAGTTCTCTCCAATGAGCAGATGCTCTAGAGGTTTGCACCTGCCTAGGTCACATGGGGCTCTGTGGCTCCTCAGCCAGTCCACCGGTTATGTCAGTGTTGCCAGGGGGGGAGGTGAGGGCTAACAACCTGGGTACTTGATAGGGGCTGGGGCGATTCACTCAGTTCCAGCCCTGTCCCTGATTGATGTAAAGTAGATGAAACAGCTGACAGAACAGAACAAGTTCGCAGAATTTCTGCCCTGTGGAGGAGATGCTGGGCTTCTAATAGTCCTGACTTAATCTGCGAGCTTCAGCCCGGTGTCTCAGCTGTCATCCCCTGAGGGCCAGGTGTGGCCGAAACTCAGCAAAGCTTTGGTCTGGCTTCAGCCAGCCATTTTTCAGCCAGCCACTCCTTGGCCAGCCGCCTTTTGGCTCACTCTCTCACTGCTCCCAAGCCGGGAGAAGAGCACAGACCAGCGGCAACCCACACCCTGTCCACGCCCCTCGAGAAAGTGTTCAAGAATCTGGACTCCATGGGGGAGAGACCTCCAAACCTCAGGGTGAGAGTGGAGGGGAGTACCAGGAGTTCCAACTTGCAGGTAGAGAATATATACAGTTTTATATAGCTTTATGCCTGGCAGGAGAGTGCCACGGCACAGTGGAAGGAGGTCCAGTTTTTACAGGATCTCTCCCGTGGGGTAGAGTGGGAGGACGTCTGAACTCTGCTCGCTTGTTTGTATGGAGTTATGGCGTATACTGCGAGCTGTTCTCTTGGGGGAGGGGACTCCCGTCTGCTTGGTGATGTGCTCTGTACCATTTATTTGTATCCTTGGGGTCATAGGTTGCTCCAGCAGGGTTGATATGTGTTCCTTAACCTTGTCTCTTGGCTCAGCTCCAAACTGTTGGCTTTCTCACATTTGGGCTTCTTCTATGACTTAGCAATTATGAATTGGGCTGCAATAAACATTCTAGTACAAATATCTTTGTGGTAATGTGATTTTTGGTCTTCTGGATATATACCTAATACAGGAATTATAGGATCGAATGGCAGGTAATTGGTGACAACATGTTCATGCCCCGTGTTCAAAAGCCTTGGTGCAAGGGATTCAAAGTCCCTGGAAAGATGACAATACTAGTGGATGCACACTGCTTGAAGCATTCTGGAGTAAATATCTTTGTTGTAAAATTATTTTTGGTCATCTGGATATATACCTAGTAGAGGAATTGCAGGATCGAGGGCAGGTCTACTTTTAGTTCCATCAGTGTTCTAAAGTATGTTTTTTTCTGTATTCTTAATGGCTTTTTAAATTAAATCATAACTGTGTACATAAGAGTAATCACAGGGTACAACGTGCTGGCTTCACATACAATCTGAAAGATTTTCATCCAACTGCACGACATAACCTTCATGAGATTTTCTCGTTTATTGTATGAAAAAATTTGTATTCTGCATTTAGTAGGTTTCACCTGTACCCCTCTAAGATGCACCATAAGTGTGATCCCACCATTTACCCTCTATCTACACACCCTTCCCCACCCCTCCGATCCCTTGCCCCTTTCCCCTTATTCTTGTGCTATAATTGGGTTATAGCTTTCATATGAAAGCTATAAATAGGGCTGAAAACATTGGATACTTTTTATCCATTCTTCAGTTACTTTGCTAAGAAGAATGTGTTTCAGCTACATCCATGTAAACATGAAAGAGGTAAAGTCTCCCTCTTGCTTTAAGGCTGCATAGTATTCCATGGTATACATGTACCAAAATTTATTGATCCATTCGTGGATTGATAGGCACTTGGGCTTCTTCCATGACTTAGCAATTATGAATTGGGCTGCAATAAAAATTCTGGTACAGATATCTTTGTTATAATATTATTTTTATTCTTCTGGGTATATACCAAGTAAAGGAATTATAGGATCAAATGGCAAGTCTATTTTTAGATCTCTGAGTATTCTCCAAACATCTTTCCAAAAGGAACATATTACTTTGCATTCACACCAGCAATGGAGAAGTGTTCCCTTTTTCTCTATATCCCCACCAAAATCTCTGGTTTTGGGATTTTATTATGTGGGCTAATAGTCTTACTGGATTTAGAAGATATCTCAAGGTAGTTTTGATTTGCATTTCTCTGATGATTAAGGATAGTGAGCATTTTTTCATGTGTCTAAAGGCTGTGTGCCTGTCTTCTTTAGAGAAGTTTCTCTTCAAATCCTTTGCTCATCCTGAGATGGAATCACTTGTTTTTTTGCTAATATGTTTGAGTTCTCTGTGGATTCTGGTTATTAAACTTTTGTCAGAGGCATAACCTGCAAATATTTTCTCCCATTTTGAGGGCTGTCTGCTTCCTATACTTACTGTATTCTTGGCCATGCAGAAGCTTTTTAGTTTCATCATGTCCCAGTAGTGTGTTTTTGATACTGCTTCAATTGCCTGGGAGATCCTCCTCATAAAGTATTCTCTCAGGCCAATTCCATCAGAGTATTCCCTGCACTATCTTCTAGTATTTTTATAGTTTCATGTCTTAACTTTAAATCTTTAATCCAGTGTGAGTCTATCTTCATTAGTGGTGAAAGGTGTGGGTTCAATTTCAGTCTTCTACAGGTCGTCAGCCAGGTCTCCCAGCACCATTTGTTAAATAGTGAGTATTTTCCCCACTTAATTGTATATTCCCCAATTAATTTCAATTGGCTTGTCGCAGATCAAATAGCAGTAAGTAGCTGGGTTCATCTCTTGGTTATCTATTCTGTTCCATACATTTACCTCTTTGTTTTTGTGCCAGTACCATGCTGTTTTGATCACTATCGATTTATAGTACAGGCTCAGGTCTTGTAGCATGCTTCCTCCTGCTTTGTTTTTATTTCTAAGTAATGTCTTGGCTATTCAAAGTTTTTTCTGATTCTATATAAAATGAAGTATTATTTTTTCAAGACCTTTAAAATATGACAATGGAACTTTAATAGGAATTGCATTAAAATTGTATATTGCTTTGGGTAGTATGGACATTTTAAGAATGTTGATTCTTCCCAACCATGAGCATGGAATGTTTTTCCATTCATTGACATGTTCACCAATTTCTTTTCTTAGAGTTTCATAATTCACTTTATAGATATCTTTTACATCCTTTGTTAGGTAGACTCTCAAATATTTCATCTTCCTTTACACTACTGTGAAAGGAATAGAGTCTTTGACTGTTTTCTTGGCTTGGTTGTTGGTGTATATAAAAGATTACAGATTTATGGGTCTTGATTTTTGTCGCCTGAGACATTGCTGTATTCCTTGATCAGTTCTAAAAGTTTTGTAGTAGAATCCCTGGTGTTTTCCAGAGATACAATCAATCATCTGCAAAGAGTGAAAGTTTAATCTCTTCTGACCCTGTGTGGATAAGCTTGATCACCTTTTCTTCCCTAATTGCAATGGCTAAAACTTCCATTACAATGTTAAAGAGCAATGGAGGCAATCAGCAACCTTGCCTGGTTCCTGATCTAAGTGGAAATGATTTCAATTTAATTCCATTCAATACAATATTGGCTGTGGTTTTGCTATAGATGACCTCTTTCAGTTAAAAAATATCCCTTCTATACCAATTTTCTTAAGTGTTCTGATCATGAAGGATGCTAGATATTATCAAAAGCTTTTTCTGCATCAATTGAGAGAATCAAATGGTCTTTATTTTTTAATTTGTTTATGTGCTGGATTATATTTATAGATTTATGTATATTGAACCATCCTTGGAATCCTGGGATAAAGCCCACCTGGTCATGGTGTATACTTTGTTTGATGTGTTGCTGGATTCTCTTTGCTAGGATCTTATTGAATATTTTTGCATCAATGAATACTAGTGATATTGGTCTATAATTTTCTTTTCTTCTTGGGTCTTATCCTGGTTTGGGGATCAAGGTGATGTTTTGCTTCATAGAATGTGTTGGGTAGTATTCTTTCTTTTTCTATATTTTGGAAAATGTTGAGTAATATAAGTACTAGTTCTTTAAAGTGTTGGTAGAATTCTGACATGAAGCCATCTGATCCCAGGCTTTTCTTTTTAGGGAGATTTTTTTTATAGTTGATGTTATTTCAGAACTTGATATAGGGATGTTCAATGTTTCCACTTCTGGCTAAGTCTTGGGAGGTGGTGTGTATTGGTCAATTTCCTTCAGATTTTCATATTTCCGAGAGTAAAGTTTCTTCTAATATTCATTAAGGAATTTTTGAACTTCTGAGGAGACTCTTCTTATTTGGTCTTTACCATTTCTGATTGAAAAGATTAGAGATTTTACTCTTTTTTTCATAGTTAGGTTAGCCAAAGCTTTATCTATTTTATTGACCTATTCAAAAAACCAACTTTTAAATTTATTGATCTGTTATATGATTCTTTTATTTTCAATTTCATTTAATTCTACTCTACTTTTGCTTATTTCTTTTCTTCTGCTGGGTTTGGGATTGGAATGTTCTTCCTTTTCCAGTTGCTTGAGCTGTCCCTGTAAGTTGTTAACTTCCTCTTTTTCTGTTCTCTTGAGGAAGACTTGTAGTGCTATAAATTTCCCTCTGAGGACTGCCTTTTCAGTAACTCATAGGTTCTGATAATTCGTGGTTTCATTGTCATTTTGTTCCAACAAGTTGGAAATTTCCTGCTTAATTTTGTCAATGACTCTTCTGTCCTTCAGCATGAGGTTGTTTAGCTTCCATGTTTTTGTTTGAGTATGATGTTTCTTGTTGCTATTGAGTTCGATCCTTATTACATTATGGTCCCAGAAGATGCAAAGAATAATTTCTAATATTTTAAATTTGCTAAGTTTAGATTTGTGACCTAAGATGTGATCGATATTAGAGTATGTTGCGTGGGCTGATGAGAAGAATTTGTATTCATAGGGCGGAGCAAGATGGCTGACTGGAAGCAGCTTCCGAAAAAGGCTCCTGTCCAAAAAGGAAGATAACCTCCAGAAAGTGCACAATTAAGCTGAATACTGGGAGCCCACCCGAGAGAGAGAAGTGATTTATTGGGTCACCTCTGCTGAGACAGGCTGCGACCTGAAGAAAGCAAGCTTCAGGCACAATATTTATCTGAAAGGAAGAGTGTCCATCCTCTCCCCCAAGAAAGCTCGGAGTTTCTTGCTTTTCTATTTCCTTTCTTTTTTTTCTCCTCTTTTCCTCCTACGGGTTTTCTACAGATAAGTGGTGAACTGTGGACCTCTTGTTTCACCCCATGGAAGAGTGCTGTTGGACGTGGGGTGTGCTTCCCTTGAGCAACCGGGTGTGACTCTGAAAATTCTATTGCTAGGCAGAAAAACTGAACTAAAGTTTTCCCCACCATTCTGAAATTACTGTACACCCTTTCCCCCTTACCTGATGAACCAGAAGCCTAAGCCCCACTGAGACTGACGGAGGAGGTCCTTGAGCAGTGCCCCCGCACCTGCCTGCTGGAACAAGCGCCCCACCAGGAAAAGACTCTGGGGGGGCTGTGGAGAACCTCCCTCCCTCTAGCTAGGGAAGCCACAGGTGACTGCCTGGCCCTGTGCACCATGCTTGCCAGGATTCCACAGACCTGCTGTCTGTTAGAACCTCTGATGGTGATCTCCAGACTTCCACAGGTCTGGCCCCGGCCAGGAACTCCACCGGCGACCACACGGGCCTCTGCCTGGCACCTGCAGGGACCCCGCAGGTCCAACCCTGGTCAGTAATTCCCCTGGCGACCATGCGGCCCTGCAACCCGAGCCTATGGAAGCCTGCCTTCTGCCAGGAACTCCACCTGCACCTGCCAGGCCTCTGTAGGCCTGCCCCCGGCCAGGAATTCTGCCAGTAGCTACCTCACCTTGCTCCCTATACTTGCTGGGCTTTCGCAGGTCCGCCGTCTGCTAGAAACTCTGCCAGCAACCTCCAGGGTGCCACAGGTCTGCCCCCGGCCAGGAACTCCCCACGACAGCACGGTCCTCTACCTGGCACTGCCAGGACCCAACAGGACCGACCCAGGTCAGTAAATCTCCTGGCGTCCATGTGACCCTATGCCCCGAGCCTGCAGCGCTTCTGCAGGCCTGCCTTCTGCCAGGAACTCTGCCTACAACCGCCAGGCCTCTGCAGGCCCATCCCCCAGCCAGGAATTCCCCCAGCAGCTGCCTGGCCCTACGCCTCATGCTTGCTGGGCATCCGCCAGCCCGCCATCTGTTAGAAATTCTGCCAGCAACCGCCAGGCTTCTGCAGGTCTGCCCCGGGCCAGGAACTCCTCCAGCGACTGTGCAGGCCTCCACAGGTGTGCCACAGGCCAGTAAATTCCCTAGAGACTGTGCAGCCCTGTACCCCAAGCCTGCAGGGTTTTTTCAGGTCCACCTTCTGCCAGGAATTCTGTCTGCAACCGTTAGGCCTCTGCAGGGCAGCCCACTGCCAGGAACTCCCCCGGCAACTGCCTGGCCCTGCACCTGTGCTTGCTGGACTTCTGCAGGTCCACTATCTGCTAGAGACTCTGCAGGTGACCACCAGCCCTCTGAGGGTCTGCCCCCAGCCAGGAACTCCCCCGTCGACCACGCAGGCCTCCACCTCGCACCCGCAGAGCCCCTGCAGGTCTGCACCTGGCCAGTAAATTGATTGGTGACCATGCAGCTCCACGCCAGAGGTTGCAGGCCTGCCTTCTGCCAGTAACTCCGACTGTAACTGCCAGGTCTCTGCAGGTCCACCTCAGGAAAGTAACTCCCCCGGCGACCCTCTGGCCCTGCACCCTGTGCTTCCCTGGATTCTGCAGGATTCCCCGCCGTCTGCTACAGACTCTGCCAACAACTGCCAGGCCTCCGCAGGTCTGCCTCTGATCGGAAACTGCCCTGGCAATTGTGCAGGCCTCCGCCTGGCACCTGTAGGGCCCCCACAGGCCTGCCCCTGGCCAGGGACAGTACTGGCGACCATGCCGGCCTCCATATGGCACCTACAGGGCCTCTGCAGGCCAGCCTTCTGCCAGGGACTCCACTGATGACCAGCAGGCCTCTGCAGGCCTACCCCCAGCCAGGAACTCCCCCAGTGACTGCCTGGCCCTGCCTTCTACACTTGCTGGGCTTCTGTAGGTCTGCTTTCTGCCAGGGACTCTGCCCATGACCACCATGCCTCCGGCCAGGGTCACTCCAGGCAACCACGTGGTCCTCTGCCTGGCACGCACGTGGCCTCCACAGGCCAGCCTTCTTCCAGGGACCCCATTGGCAACCGCCAGGCCTCTCTGCAGACCCACCACTGGCCAATAACTTCCCAGACAACCACGTGGCCCTGTGCCCACCACTTAAAGGGCCAGATGCAGCAGTGAAAAACAACCATGGGGCGGAATCAACAGAAAAACTCTGGCAATATGAATAATCAGAGTAGACCAACACCTCCAAGTAAGGACAAGGCAGACACAGTACAAGATCCCTTGCATAAGCAAATGGCCAAGATGTCTGAAATCAAATTCAGAATCTGGATTGCAAATAAGATCAGTGGAATGGAGGAAAGGATGGAATTAGAATTTCAAGCAGTAATTCAAAAGATGACCCAGAAGATGTCTCAGGAATTCAATGAATTCAAAAACAAAATGACCAAAGATTTTGACACATTGAGACAAGAAGTTGCAACCCTTAAAGATCTGAGAAATTCAGTAGAATCCCTCTGTAACTGAATGGAACAAGCAGAAGAAAGGATTTCTGACATGGAAGACAAAGCTTTCAAAAGCTCTCAAACCTCTAAAGAGCAAGAGAAATGGAAGGCAAAAACAGATCACTCTCTTAGAGAGCTCTTGGATAACTCGAAGAAAACCAATATTCACCTCATAGGGATTCCTGAAAGCAATGAAGCAGCTTCACAAGACACAGAATCTCTTATTCATGAGGTTATGCAAGAGAACTCTCCAAACATGCCAAGAGATTCTGAAATTCAGGTAGCAGACAGTTTCAGAACCCCAGCATGACTCAACTCAAATAAGACATCCCTCAGGTATATCATAATTAAGTTCACTAAAGTAAATATAAAGGAGAAAATTTTGAAAGCAACCAGATGCAAGAAATCCATAACCCATTTTTTTGATCTTGTTTGCAATCCAAATTCTATATTTGATTTCAGACATCTCAGTTATCTGTTTGTGGATGGGTTCCTCTGGATTGGGTAGTTTGTCATTCCTTGCAGGAGTTGAACTGTTCTGTTTATTCATATTACCAGAGTTTTCCCACTGATTCCACCCCATGATTGTTTGTCAGTGTTTAGCTAGATGACCAGGTGAGGTGAAATTGGACTAGAAACTTCTATGGTTGTGGTTGACCAGCCCTTCACCTAGGAACTAGGTCTGATAACTGCAGCTTTTCCTCTACAATTTTGCAAAGGACCGGTACAATACTACAGTCTGTGTCTCTAGAGGCCTGCTTTGTGTAGTGGGGCTAGGTGTCTAGTATTCAACTGATCTCTGTCCAATCCTAGTGAATTAGTAACTCTGGGTTGCAGTCTCAGCTTTGGTGAAATATAAGCAACTTGGACATCCCTTCTCCCACCAGAATATCTGGAAGAGGACAATTACACCTTCCCACTACAGAAAAACCTGGGACCCACCTTGTAGGGTCCTCAGATAATTTGTTCAGTTCAAGAGTTCCAGACCAATTGTCCCAGACAGCCCCCACTCTCTAGCTGGAGAGTTCAAGAGGACTCCAGCAACTAGATGTTAGGGGTCTATTGGCAGCTCAAGTGTGATTTGAGTGCCCCCGGTGTTCCAAGGAGTCATAAATGCCCATCCAGTAGGAGGTTTAGAGCCAGGGGGTTGATGCCTCTTACCCCACCTTGGTCGTCCTTCACCACCAGACTCTGGTCACCCAGTCTCTGGTAGTCTCTCTGACAGTCTCTGTTAACCCAGTCCCTGTGGCCCTGTTCTGTCCAATAGGCAAGTGTGTCAGGGCTATGTGTCTGCCAGAGTGAAAGTGAGGTCATTGGCTCCTCCTCATTGTTATCACCATCTGCCACCATCCAGTAGGCAAAGCTGAGGTCCTCCTGCCTCAGGTGCTCAATGGCAGCTGAGGAAAGTTCCACTTGAGATCAGTCCAAACCTGAGAATATCCAGACAGCAAAAGAATTACAGCCACTGCACCTTTGTTGCCACTGTTCTGCAGTTCTGGAATATAAGGCAAGGTCTGGTTCCCTCTGGCAGGCCACAGAGTTGGGGAGATGACTCTCCAGAGTTTGACCTCAGCAGGATCACTATACTAATGCTGAATTTGGGTGGGAGGTGCCTCCTCTTAGGTTTGTGCACCTCAGCAGTTTCCAAACCTCCATCCACAGTGAAGGAACCCAAGCCTCTGTCTTCTGCTGAGATACTCTCTTTTTTGGGGCCAGGTCAGTCACCTTTCCCTCTATTTCTTCCTATACAGCTAGTGGATTCACAGGTACAGCACAGCTGTACTGACACCATCTCTGCAATGCCTGGTCCTAGCCAAGAAATGCAAACAATCTGAACTCTGGAAAAGTTTGACTTCTAGACTGCCAGGCTGGGGTAGGGGGGGAGACTGAAGGATCAAGGTGGCAAGGAAAATATGTGTTCAAATTTCCTGCCAGACAAGGGAATTCCTAGACTCTCAGCAGGGCTTCTCTTGAGAAGGAGTCCTAACTTCCAGAAATTACCTCTAGTGGGGTGAAGAAGGAGAGTTTCAGTTCATTGCTCACCAGTTGAGATCACACAGTAAGCAAGCAACTCTCTTAGGGGAGGGGATGGCTACACAACCTCTTTGTGATGAGATCTGTACTGCAAATAGTTTCTTTGGGGTCAAAGCTTGCCTCGACAGGGAATACGAGCAATTATCTATCTCATCTCTCACCTCAGCTCCCCTCCTTCAGCTTTGTTGGGTTCTTTCTGGCTGTTATCTCTCCCTCTGGACTGCAGCCTCTGTTGAGAGCTGTCTCTAATTAGTCCTTATACCCCATTCCCCCTTGTTCTTGTTGGATGTGAAAATTTGAGTTAGGGAAAATAGCCAACCCAAGAATTTATCAGAACACCAAACACATTGAGACCAAATAAACAGATAAAAAGGCTATCAGACACCCAAGCCCACAGATGCACACACAGTCAGAAACACATAGACATACAGACAAAACAAAACAAAGAAACAAAAAAATCTACAATAAAAATAATGATAATTGAAAAATAATTGAAAAAAAAGAGAAGCCTCTAAAAATATGATGTAAGCACTCTCAGAAACCATCAGAAGGGAAGAAGAGGAAGAGAGACAGAAAAAGAAAAGTAGTGTTCATAAAAGAGTTAAAAAGGAAGAAAGCGAAAAGAAAAAAAATTAAAAATAGAAAAAATCTCCTCCAAGAAAAGGATGAAGGAAAAAAAAGGTACCAATCACAAAAATATTACTCTTGTATTTATATAGAAATACAGATCTATATGCGGTAGATGTCAACTTCAGTAGGAATAAATTTATAATGCAATATACTTTCTGGACACCAGGTGGTGCTGTAAGTGGTTCCCAGGCTTATACCTGATTCACAGTTTACACTGTTACCACGGTCGCCATTTTTGGAGTTTCTATAAAAGTTTCTTTCCTAATTGTTGCCCCACTTCGGCTGCTTTGTTCCAGACATCACTCCTATCCGATCTCCAAACTCAGTGCAGGAGTTCATGCTTCACAAATCTTTCCACTCTGTTCCCACATTCTCCGGCAAACTGGCAACTGCAATCAGCTGTGCGGGAGGGGCTGGCTGCCGCCAGCTCACTCTGCCCCAGTGTGCAGAGACCTTTCCCTCAGTTTCCACGGCTCAGAGTCTTTCTTTTGAGCCCCGCAACCCGCCAGTTCCCCTCACAGCCTGAACTGCCAGACCTCACCAGTATTCCCCACCAGGAATGGTCTGTTCTGTTTACTCACTCCTGTTGTTCTAGGAAAAGGTGTCTGCCTTTTGGGACAATTCAAAATGTCTCTTTCCCAGGTGGGATCCCCTTCCTTCAATTTTCCTTTGGGCTGCCTAGCCTTCTGGGCCTCTGAGCGGCACCCTTTCCTGGTCGCCAAACTCCGCCCAGGAATCCACACTTCACCGAAATTTTCATCATTTAGGTTTTATTAATTGCGAACTGCTATCCTCTGTGAGGGAGGGACCGGCTGCCAGCCAGCACAGCCAGGCAGAGGAAATGTCGATAGTAAAGTCTGTGGTTTTGAATTACACCTCAAATACAGCAATCCACCAATTTTCTGCACATCTCTACCTGTCTATCCACACCAATAATCCATGCGGGTAAAGATCTAGAGCCCCCTCCTTCTCACCTGATGACTTGGGAGAGATGGGCTGCACATCCGTCCCATCTGACATCATGCTCTGCCTCCTTCCTCCAGTATGTTTTAATGGACAAAACTGTACTAAAAATCTGTCACATAATTTTTAGACCCATTAAAACAAAATTAAATGGGGGAGGGGGAGACTGAGGTCTCTTTCTTACCTTAATTTTTTTTATTAAATCATAACTGGATATATTAATGCATTTATTTATGCTGATTTTATATACAATTTGGAATGCTTTGGGAGAGAACAGTGGTTGCCTAGAATTGGAGGGAGCAGGAAATGGCAAGATAATGGTCATTCTATACAGAATTTTAGAGATGCAAGAGAATTAAGTCCTAAAGATATACTACACAGCTTTATGCTATTTTCTAATAATGATATAGTGTATATTGAAATTTTGTTAAGTTAGAGATTTTATGTTAAATGTAATTATCACACATTAAAAAGGATCCAATGTACTCAGTACTATTATAAAACCAATATATAAAAAAAAATTCAAAAAAAAAGTAAAAAGAAAATAATGAAAGGAGTTGGAGGAAATTTGGAGAGGTGATTGACATGTCTTTGGCCTTATGATGCTGATAGTTTCATGAGTGTATACTTGTCCCTAAATCCATTAAGTTACATACATTAAATACATACATATTTTTACATTTCAATCATACCTTTATAAAGCAGTTTAAATATTAAGAAAAATTTTATAGAGAAATGACTTCTTCTCCTCTGTAACAGTGTGGACACCAACTTTGTAGAATTATCACACTTTCCTCCACATTGGCACATCACAGAGAGATGATGCCTGAGTTCGTTTGCATAGGGAAATTAAAATTTCCTGAGGGGAAACCTGTGGTTTTAAATTAAACAAAGGGAAGAAGATTTTCTCCTTGGGGGAGATAAATCCAATTTTCCTTATGCTATCTTTGTTGACACAAAACAGGCTGGAAACTTTCCATTTTGCTGTCTGCCTTGTATCCCAAGGGAATTGAACTGTTTGCACTGTGGAAGGATGATAGTACAATTCATTTAATAAGGCACTCTGGGTATTCAACCCTTGAGATACTAGAAATGTTAAATATGCCTCTGCTGCCCCCCTACCTGTAATTCTCTGATCCCAGCTTAAGAGAAAACCCAATTGGCCTTCCTACGGACAGACCTGGGGGAAGGGAAAACTTTGGTGACACCATCTCAGAGCGTCAGTGTGAGAAGGGGGGCTGGTGGGGTGGGGTGAGATGGAGGAAAGGACAGTGGGTGCTGGGCTTGACTTTTGATCAATGAGATAGGGACTATTTATTTAGTTCATGAGGGTAAAATCCCTGTATTTTGAAGGTAATTTAGTTTCCACTGAGACTGATCTTTTACAGCTCTCTTGCAATTTCCTTTTCTCTCTTTTTTGAATTTAGAATCTCTTCCCAGTAAGAGAAAGAACACTGAATCCTAACCACTATATCATTAGAAATCCACTAAGACCTAGAAATGGCTGTTTCTTGAATGCATTAGTTTCTAGATACTCTTCCCAGCTTCTCCACTGTATCCCAAACACTGTAATTCCCTGTTAGATTCTCTCTCTCTCTTTGTTTTTAATTTATTGAATTTTCTAAGTTACTCAACTATTTTTGCAGGTGGTTCTGAATTATTGAAATCACAAAAAAACTCTATGTAATTGTTGTCATCATCACTTTTTTCATTACATCATGCACAGCATAATACAGATGATATACTTATTTCTGACATTTGGCATTTGGGCCAATTTCCTTTTCCCATTTTACCAATCTCTTTAAATGTTTGAGAGAATATTGAATAATTTATTTATACATTATAGTAGTCTGCCTTTGCCTAATGTAAGTTTTACACTGATATTCTGGTACATTAATGAAGAATATCCCAGAGTCTATGATTTTACAACCATCATTCTCTACTGTGTTAAGAAGTCGTCTTTGTTTCTTCAAGTATGTCAGGAGATTTTTTGCCCTGCCTGCTAAACACACGTTTTTCTGTCTTTAATTTAAAAATTTTCTCTATGCATGAATAACATGATTTCTTTTTATATTGTACAGAATATGAACATTTATTTTAAAATCTAAAATTTCCCTTTTAATTTTTTCTAGGATGATTAGATTTACACACACATAAGTTTTAGATATTTTCTATCAAATCCATCTATGTTTATGTTTAATTATGCTTATTTTAATAATTTTCTGACTGAGAGCATATCCACGTGAGCACACCACTTGACACACCTTGGATTTTATTTTACTGTCTGTTGTTTTATTTTCTCCTTTCATAAATGTAATCCACTCAATTTTTCCTCTTCTTGGAAAAATTCACTGTTGGGCATGCTCTGACAGAAGGAGACATAAAGAACTCCACTAAGTAGAAGACATGTAAGGCGTCCAAAAGAGGTAATAGATCCATTGTTATTCGTAATGATCAAAATTATGTCCTAGTGGTTGCCCCATTTAAGAGAGATATGAAAAATGAAGGCATGCAAGACTGAATTACTGTATTATTTAATAATAGAAGCTCACATTTTTCAAAGCTTATTGTATGTTTAGAAAGCACAGTAGGGAAAATGATCTCCATCAACTCGCTGAATTTTACTGCTAATGCAGAGGTGAGGTTTCTGCATCTATTAGTTTATGTAACTTACTCAAAGTCATGCAGTGTTAGTTGGTAGGTCCAAATTCTATTTCTCTCTTTTTTTTAAATTAAATTATAGCTGTATATATTAATGCACTCATGAGGTACAGTATGCTGATTTTAAATACAATTTGGAATGCTTACGTCTAAGTGGTTAAGATAGCAATCACCTCACTTTCTTAACTATTGGGTTAAGACATTTATACTCTGCACTTAATAGATTTGACATATACCATTGCAAAATGCACCATAGGTGTGGTCTCATCAGTTATCTACCCTCTATTCAACCTCTCCTCTCCCCTCCCCTACTTCTCTTTTTTCCTCCTTCAACCTGGGCTATAGTTGTCTTTTATCTTTCATATGGCAGTGTTGGAGATTATATATTGGTTTCATAAAAGTACTAAGTACATTGGATATTTTTTCTTCCATTCTTGAGATACTTTACTAAGAAGAATATGTTCCAGCTCCATCCATGTAAACACAAAAGAGGTAAAGTCTCCGTCTTTTTTAAGGCTGCATAATATTCCATGGTATGCATATACACAATTTATTAATCCATTTATGGGTTTGTGGGCACTTGGGCTTCCTCCATGACTTAGCAATTATGAATTTGGCTCCAATAAACAATCTGGTGCAAATATCATTGTTGTAAAGTGATTTTTGGTCTTCTGGATATATACCTACTAGAGGAATTGCAGGATCAAGTAGAAGGTCAACTTTTAGATCCTTAAGTGTTCTCCAAACTTTTTTCCCAAAGGAATGTATTAGCTTGCATTCCCACCAGCAGGGCAGAAGTATTCCCTTTTCTCCACATCCATGCCAACATCTGTTGTTTTGGGTTTTTGTTATGTGGGTTATTCTGACTGGAATTAAATGATATCTCAAAGTGGTTTTGATTTGTATTTCTCTGATGATTAAAGATGATGAGAATTTTGTCATGTGTCTGGAGGACACGCACCTGTCTTCTTCAGAGAAGCTTCTGTTCAATTCTCTTGCCACAGAGACAGGGTATCACTTGTTCTTTTATTGTTAATAAGTTCGAGTTTTCTGTGGATTCTGGTTACCAAATCTTTATCAGAAACATAATCTGCAACTATCTTCTCCCATTCTGAGGGCTGTCTGTTTGCTTTAGGCTGTGCAGAAGCTTCTTAGTTTGATCAGGTCCCAGTAATGTATTTTTAGTGTTGCTTCATTTGCCCGGGAAAGGGCTCTTCCTCATAAAGTATTCTCCCAGGCTAATTTCTTCAAGTGTTTTCCCTGCACTCTCTCCCAATATCTTCATACTTTCATGTCTTTTTTTTTATTAATTCATACCTGTGTACATTAATGCATTTATGAGATACTATGCACTGGGTTTATATACAATTTGAAATACTTACATCAAACTGGTTAACATTGCCTTCACCACACTTTCATAATTATTGTGTTAAGACATTTATACTCAACACTTAATAGATTTGATATGTACCCTTGTAAAATGCACCATATGTGTGTTCCGACCAATTATCCTCCCTCCACCCATCCTTCCCCCTCCCCTCCCCTTCTTCTTGGGCTGTAGTTGAGTTATAGCTTTCATATGAAAATGTGGGTGCTTATATATTGGTTTCATAGTAGAGCTGAGTACATTGGATACTTTTTCTTTTTTTGCAGGTTTTTGGCTGGGGGTGGATTTAAACCCGCCACTTCTGGCATATGGGGCAGGTGCCCTACTCCTCAAGCCACAGGCACCCCCCCTTTTTCCATTCTTGAGAAAATTTGCTAAGAAGAATATGTTCCAGCTCCATCCATGTAAACATAAAAGAGGTAAAGTCTCCATCTTTTTTAAAGGCTGCATAACATTCCGTGGTGTACATATACCACAATTTATTAACTCATTCATGGGTGGATGGACACTTGGGCTTCTTGCATGACTTAGCAATTATTAGTTGAGCTGCAATAAACTTTCTGGTGCAATTATCTTTGTTGTAAAGTGATTTTTGGTCTATAGTTTCATGACTTAAGTTTAATCTTTTATCCACTGAGATTCAACTTTTGTTAGTGGTGAAAAGTGTGGATCCAGTTTCAGTCTTCTACATGTCACCAGGCAATTCACCCAGTTCCATTTGTTAAATATAGAATCTTTCCCCCAGTTTATATTTTTGATAGGCTTATCAAAAATCGAATGATGATATATTTATGGGTTTATCTTTTGGTTCTCTATTCTGTTCCATACATCTACCTCTCTTTTTTTGTACCAGTAGCAAGCTGTTTTGATCACTATAGATTTATAGTATAGTCTGAAGTCTTGTAGAGTGATTCCTCCTAATTCGTTTTTATTTCTGAGTAGGGTTGTGGCTATTGGAGGTTTTTTCTCTTTCCATATAAAATGAAATACTATATTTTCCAGGTCCTTAAAGTATGACAGTGGTGCTCTAATAGGAATTGTGTTAAATTTGTATATTGCTTGGGGTAGTATGGACATTTTAACAACGTTGATTCTTCCAAGCCATGAGTATAATATGCTTTTCCATTTGTTAACATCTCCAGCTATTTCTTTTCTCAGAGTTTTATAGTTCTCTTTATAGAGATCTTTTACATCCTTTCTTAGGTAAATTCCCAAATATTTCACCTTCTTTGGGACTACTGTAAAAGAAAAAGAATCCTTAACTGTTTTTTCAGCTTGACTATTGTTGGTATATATAAAAGCTACTGATTTGTGAGTATTGGTTTTGTATCCTGAGACGCTGCTGTATTCCTTGCTCACTTTTAAGAGTTTTGTATTTGTGTCCCTGGGGGTTTCCATTATATGTTAAATAGCAATGGAGACAATGGGCGACCTTGCCTGGTTCCTGAACTCAGTGGAAATGTTTTCAATTTGACTTCATTCAATATGATACTTGCTGTGGGTTTGCTGTAGAAGGCCTCTATCAGTTTAAGAGATGCCCCTTCTATACCTATTCTCTTAAGTGTTCTGATCATGAAAGAATGCTAGATATTACCAAAAGCTTTTTCTGCATCAATTAAGAGAATCATAAGGTCTTTATTTTTTTATTGTTTATGTGATGTATTATATTTATACTTTATTTTTTTATTAAGTCATAAACACATATATCATGCCTAAATTGATGCCTTTTTGTGGTACAATGTGCTGATTTTATATAGAATTAGAATTGTTTACATCAAACTAGTTAATATAGCCTTCATCTCAATTACATAATTATTGTGTTAAGACATTTGTACTCTATACTTAATAGATTTGACATGTACCCTTTCAATATGAACCATAGAAATGTTCCCGCTGTTTACCCTCCTTCCATCAACTCTCTCTATCCCCTCTCATTTCCCTCCTCTTTCATCCATCATCTGGGTATATATTGTGGTTTATCTTTCTTGTGAAAGTGTGAGTGATTATAGATTGGCTTTGTAATTGTACTGAGTAATTGAATAATTTTTCTTCCATTCTTGAGATACTTTACTAAGAAGAATATTTTCCAGCTCCATCCATATAAACATAAAAGAGATAAAGTCTCCATCTTTTTAAGGCTGCATAATATTCCACGGTATACATATACCACAATTTATTAATCCATTCATGGGTCAATGGGCACTTGGGCTTCTTCTATGACATGGCAATTATGCATTGAGCTGCAATTAACAATCTGGTGCAGATATCTTTGTTGTAAAGTGCTTTTTACTGTTTTGGATATATTTATTTATGTTGCGCTAACTTGAGATACTGGGATAAAACCAACTTAATCATGGTGCATAATTTGTTTGGTATGTTGCTGGATTCTGTTTGCTAGGATCTGGTTAAATGTTTTTGTCAGTAAAGATACTGGTCTACAATTTTCTTTTCATGTTGGGTCTTTTCCTGGTTTGGGGATTAGGGTGGTATTTGCTTTGTAGAACGTGTTAGGGAGCCAAATGCTATTTCAGGAAGTCTGATTCAAGAAAACATTTTCTAAATCACAGTACTATACTGTACTCTGAGAAATTTATATATCCAAAATTATTTTCCTAAAAGGAGGAATTTTATAATACTAATAAGAGCCATTATTTTTGAGACATACTACACAAAGACATTTTTAAACCTCACAAACAAGGAAATACTGACAATCACATTTTTAGAAGAAAAAATAAGGCACTGAGAGTTAATTGTCACATCACTAGCTCTTATCAGGTCACAAAATAAAAGATTTTTGGGTGGGAATCTACTTCTTTTTTTATTTCAGATTAATGTAAGGGTACAAACAACTCACAGTATTTGAGTTTATTAGGTAAAGTCCCTCTTGTACTTGTATCTCACACCAAAAAGGTTTGCCATACATCCCTACATTGTGCCCATTAAATGGGAGCACCCCAATTGCCCTTTCCTCCTCTCACCCTTCTTCCTTTCCCTTCTCTCCAACTTGAATAGAGATGAGTTTTTCTCCTCTGTAGCTTCATATTAGTATTGAGTTCATTGGATATTTATTTTTCCATTCTTGTGGTACTTTACTAAGAAGAATGTGTTTAAGCCTTCCTAGGCCACTCCAGTGAGCAGATTTAGCCCAAAGTCAAAAACCACAGGACAGCCCTTTCCTGGCCCCAGTCCTACTGGTGGGATGGCCAGCAAGTACCTTCCTATTCCCAAGAACTCCCCTTCTGTGCTAGTTTTCCTCAGCTCCAGGCATCCTTGCTGGCTCCTGTAGTCCACTAATACTTCACTTTGTCCCCAGAGTGATGTCCCTGGATGGGTTCCCGCAGGCAGAGGTAGTTGGAGTTTTCTTTCCCTTGCCTTGCTACCACAAGTATCTAGTAAGGAGATGTTTCTAGATTGCCATGTTTTAAAATCTATTTCCTAATACAATGAAGACCTATTAGAACAAAGACAGTATGGCATGGTATGGAGATTATCATAAAAATACATGACATATCTTCAATTATTTGGAAAACTTATATGAAAGAAGAAATTAGTTAATGATCATGGGTTCAAATAAGAGAAATAAAACTAGTGCATAGGCTTGGTACCCATATATCAGTGGTTAGGATGCTGGCCACATACACTGGGGCTGGCAGGTTGGAACCTGGCCAGGGCCTACTAAACAACAATGACAACTACAAAAAAAATGGGCATTGTGGAAGTCACCTGTAGTTCCAGATACTTGGTAGGCTGAGGCAAGACTCTTAAACCCAAGAGTTTGGGGTTGTTGTGAGCTGTGATGCCATGACACTTTACCAAGGGTGACATAGTAAGACTGTGTCTAAACAAATCAAAATATATAAACTAGCGTATAAAGGATGATATAGAATTGTTGCTAAATCAAAGAATGTCTGAATATCTCTACTCTTTAAGGGTAATGTCATATCTCCTACCCTGCCTTTTCAAAGACTCTACCTAACATGAAGGATGCCATTCCCCAGGCGATACTGTAATATTATAACTGAGATGCTAGTTGTCTGTTGACTGAATGTTCCATTTGCCTCCTTCCCAGCAACACTGCCTACATGGAAGCAGAAAACCACACAGAATTACCACAATTTCTTTTCGTGGGCCTCTCAGAAGATCCTGAACTGCAGCCCCTTCTTTTTGAGCTGTTCCTTTCCATGTACCTGATCACAGTGCTCAGAAACCTGGTCATTATCCTGACTATTTGCTCTGACCCCCACCTCCACACCCCACAGATACTTCTTCCTTTCCAACCTGTTTTTGGCTGACATCTCTCCACCATGGTTCCAAGGTGCTGGTGAATATCCAGACACAGAGTAAAGAAATTTCCTACATAGAATGCCTCACTCAGATGTATTTATTTATGATTTTTGCTAGACAGGATTATTTCCTGCTGTCATGACCTATGAGCATTGTGTGGACATCTGCCACCTCCTGCACTACATGGTCATCATGAAACCATGCTTCTGTGTCTTTTAAGGTCTGATGAGTTGGTTCATCATTTCCCTGGTTGCACTGATTTCTATTCTACTGATCATGCAGCTGACCTTCTCCATAGGCACTGAAATACCACATTTCTTCTGTGAACTGGCTAGCTCTCAAGGCAGCTCATTATAATGCCCTCTTCAATAAAATCTACATGTATATTTTAGCTGTGTTTCTGGGTGATTTTACTTCTATGGGGATCCTCTTCTCTTACTGCCAAATTGTATCCTCCTTAATGAAGATGTTATCCAAGTCAGGCAAGTATAAAGCATTTTCAACCTGTAGGTCTCAACTTTGTGTGGTCTGCTTGTTCAATGGAACTGCACTTGGGGTCTACCTCAGTTCTGCCGTAATCTATTATTCTCAGAGAAGCTCCAATGCCTCAGTGACGTACATGGTCATCACTCCCAGGCTGAACCCCTTCATCTATAGCCTGAGGAACAAGGATGTGAAGAGGGCCCTGAGAAGACTTATCAGAATAGCAGCCTCTTGTTTGTGACACATATAGCACTGGTTCAGAACTCATTGGACATTGTGGGCCCCTAAAGCCAATGTTGTTAATTTAAATATCTTGGTCCTTAAATGATAAGTTTCATTTGTCTCCAAACACCTAGAACTCTCCTTTTATACCTTTTTGTGTTTGCTTTCCTTCAATAATTTACTTTTTACCTTTCTACCCTACACCAGGCCCTTAAATTCTGATTTCATCAGTTTTCTAAGAGCCATTTCTGAGATTCCTAAAGTGATGTTTAAAGCACTTTTTAAATGAAGTGCTAACGTGGTTTTCTCAAAATATTCTCCTATTTTTTACTGTTCTTCACTTCAATTTGGTGTGTTCTTGATACTTAAGAAAGAGGTGTAATAAAAGTTATACATATTCAAAGTGAAGTTCTTACTCTAGTAGTACTCTACTTGCTGTACAGCTATAAATTTAATCCTAAAAAGATGTCTGTGATATATTTTCTCACATTTGCCCCATTTCTGGAAGGAAGATACAGAGCTAAGATGAGCTATTACTTGGCAATGTGACACTGAGCCCACTCTCCTAAGTTCACTACACTGTTTTTCACAGAATCAGTGATGGAATTTTCAACATGAATGCTGGAATCTAGATTTGAAAGCAGGTTCATTCATATGATTCATAGTGATGTGCTGCCTAGAATAATTCTAAGATGTTGCTTCATTCCTTGCTTTTCCTTCCTTCTTTCTTCCCCCTACGACACTTCCTTCCCTTTTTTTTTCTTTTCCCTATTCTTCTTGATTATTTTTAAAGTATCCATTGACTCCTTTTTTCTAAATTTCAGATTAGTATAGGTTACAAATGATTAGGTTACATTGTTTGCCTTTCTTAGGTAAAGTTCACGTTTTAGTTGAGCTCTAACCTGAGGGAAAGTGTCATATACCCATTCATTGTACACCTTAAGTGAGAGCTTAGCAATTCCTCTCTTTCCTCTCCTTTCTCCTTTCCCCACTCCTCCCTACCCCATATTTGAATTTAATTGTGGTTTTTTTGTCTGTGTGAACATGTAGTTGTTTATCTATTTGTTTCCTATTAGTATCAAATACATTGGATACTTGCTTTTCCATTCTTGTGATACTTTACTAAAGACAATGTATTTCAATTCTATCTAGGTTACACAAAATATTATAAAGTCATCAACGATTTTAAGGCTAAATAGTACTCCATGGTATACATACATCACAGGTTGTTAATCCATTCATATATCGATGGGTACTGGGTTGATGCCATGTCCTGGCAATTGTGAACTGAGCTGCAATAAACTGTCATAGTGTTTCATAAACAGTGTTTACAATATCAGGACTATGTTGTTGCTTTATGTGTGTAACTTTGATACAAAAACATTTCATTGACCTATTTTCTCTCATTCATCTTTCCATCAAGGAAAGAGACTGAGATTGAGGTGAACTATATCCTTGGAAACTGACATTTTGCCCACACCCCTAACTTTGCTGTCCTGCAGTCCATAGGAACTGTGAAGTGACTTTCAACTTCAAATTCAGAATCTAGATTTGAAAGCACACGGATTCAGATGGTTCCTAGCAATGTACTACCCAGGATAGCTCTGATCTGGTATCTCTTTATGGTATAAGTAGAAGTCAGAGTTGTGGCTTCCAGGAGCACAAATTCTCCAAGCACTCACTGAAGGTAATCTTGGGCAGTGCCATTTTTGTTCCAACTCTATTCCTGGACCCATGTATTTTATATATTGGGAATATAGCATTTTGCATTTTTTCACTGCTTTAGAGTATACATACCACATCCTGTATTTATGTACCAAGCTTTTCCTGTTAGTCAAATGCCTGCAATAAATATAAACTCTTTGAAATAAAAATAATCTCAGATTTTCCATTAAATATATTTTCAAACTTTCCTTCCATACTTCTTAATCCTTGAGGTTATATTTTACCCTGCCCTTTCCTTCCCTGATAAACTTTACAATTGGTTTATATTTGCCACAGATTGGTTTATTGGTTTATCTGTTTCCTCAATACTCATTCCTTTCTTTTTTCTTTTTCATGAGACAGACTCTGCCCCATCCTGAGTGCAGTGGTGTCATCCTAATTCTCTGCAGCTTCTAACTCCTGGGCTCAAGTGATTCTCCTACCTCAGCCTCACAAGTAGCTGGGACTACAGGCTTCCACCACCACGCTTGGCTAATTTTTCTATTTTTTGTAGAAACAGGATCTCCATCTTGCTCATATCCATTCTCCAACCCTTTCCACCTGGATTATTTTTGCCTCTACATTTCTATTCATTTAGTTATATATTTTTTCATTTGTCTTCATTTGTTCACTCATGGGGTATGAGTGCCCTTGGATATATTGCACTGTAGTGAAATTAGAGCTTTAAATGCATCTATCACTGGACCAATTCACATCGTATCCACTAAACAACCTTCTATGACATGCCCCCCTCTCCACCCTCCCCCATTCAAGTATTCATTTTTCATCATTTAACATTCTCCTTCCATGTGTACACATCATTTATCTCCCAGGTGTAAGTGAGATCATGCAGTATTTGTTTTTGTGTATCTGCATTGTTTCACTTAAGATAATGGCCTCCAGTTGAATCCTAGCTGCTGTAAAAGACATGATTTCATTCTTTTTATGGCTGCCTAGTATTTCTTTGTGTATATAGACCACATTTTCTTTACCCAGCATTCCACTGATGGCCACTTAGGTTGATTTCATATCTTTGCTATCATGAATAGTGCTGTAATAAACATATGAGTTCAGATTTCTTTTTTTATACATGGATTTTTTTTCCTTTTGGTAAATACACAGCAAAGGGATTGCTGGATTGTGTGGTATTCCTATTTTTAGTTCTTTGGGAAATATCTAAATATCTAATATCAGTGTATAAATGTCCCCTTTTCTCCGCATTCTTGCCAACATCTTTTTGTTGTTTCTTTTATGATAACCATATTGAGTAATGTAATGAGATGGTATCTCGTTGTGTTTTTAATTTAAATTTCTCTGATAATTTTGATGGTGAGCATTTTTTCACATGACTTTTGGCCACTTGTTTATCTTCTTTTGAAAAATGTCTATTCATGTCCTATGTCCATGTTTTAATGGTATTATTTGTTTTTTTGTTGATGAGCTGTTATGTTACTTATAAATTATGAATATCTTATCCCATTCTTTTTTTTAAGTCATATGTACATAGATCATAATACGTTTATGACTTTGTGGGATTCAATGTGATGATTATTTATACAAATTGGAGTGCTTACGTCCCACTAATTAACATAGCTTTCACCTCATTTACTTAATCACAGTGTTAACACATTTCTGAAGCATATTGCAAGGGTAGAAGTTAAATATATCAAGTATTAAATATTTTATCCCATTCTGAATATTGCCTTTTCTTTTCTTTCTTTGTTTTTTTTTTATGAGGCAGAGCCTCAAGCTCTGGATCCACTCACCCTGGATAGAGTGCTGTGGCATCACAGCTCACAGCAACCTCCAATTCCTGGGCTCAAGCGAGTGTCTTGCCTCCGCCTCCCAAGTTGTTTGGTGGGCCCGGGCTGGATTCGAACCCACCAGCTCAGGTGTACGTGGCTGGTGCCTTAGCCCGTTGAGTCACAGGCGCTGAGCCTGAATATTGTCTTTTCACTCTGCTGTTTAATTCTTTTTCTGTGCAGAAGCTTAATGTGTTTAATTAAATTTTATTTGTCTATATTCGTTTTTGTTGTCTGTGCTTTTGAGGTCTTAGTCATGAACCCTTTGCCTAGATAATGTCTAGAACAATTTTTTCTAGTTTTTTTCTCTAGGATTTTTATAGTTTCAGGTCTTACATTGAGGACTTTAATCTATTTTGAGTTGATTTCCATATGTACTGACACATAGTGATCCAATTTCACCCTTCTGCATATAGCAACCCAGTTTTCCCAGCACCACTTATTGAGAAGGATATCTTTTCTTTTCTTTTTTTCTTTTTTTTTTTTTTTGCGGTTTTTGGCCAAGGCTGGGTTTGAACTCGCCACCTTCAGTGTATTGGGCTGAAGCCCTACTCCTTTGAGCTACAGGTGCTACCTAAGAAAGATATCTTTTCCCTGGTATATATTCTTGTTGACTTTGTTAAGGATCAGTTGGCTGTAAGTATGTGGCTTTATTTCTAAGTTCTGTGTTCTATTTCATATATATATATATATATATATCTTTTTAATTAAATTATAACTGTGTACATTAGTGCAATCATGGGGTACAATGTGCTGGCTTCATATACAATCTGAAATATTTTCATCCAACTGTTCCACATAATCTTCATGGGATTTTATTGGTTATTGTATGAAAACATTTGTATGCTGCATTTAGGAAGTTTCACCTATACCCTTCTAAGATGCACCATAAGTGTGATCCCACCTCTCTCCACCCATCCCCCCCTCCTCCCTAGTCCCTTTCCCCATATTCTTGTGCTATAATTGGATTACAGCCTTCATATGAAAGCTATAAATTAGCTTCATAGTAATACATTGGACACTTTTTCTTCCATTCTTGAGATACTTTACTAAGAAAAATGTGTTCCAACTCCATCCATGTAAACATGAAAGAGGTAAAGTCTCCCTTTGTTTTAAGGCTGCACAATATTCCATGGTATACATGTACCACAATTTATTAATCCATTCATGGATCAATGGGCAATTTGGCTTCTTCCATGACTTAGCAATTATGAATTGGGCTGCAAAGAACATTCTGTTACAGGTATCTTTTTTATAGTGTGATTTTTTGTTCTTCTGGGTATATACCAAGTAAAGGAATTATATGATAAAATGGCAGGTCTATTTTTAGATCTCTGAGTATTCTCCAAACATCCTTCCAAAAGGAATGTATTAGTTTGCATTCATACCAGCAATGTTCCCTTTTCTCCACATCTATGCCAACATCTCTGGTTTTGGGATTTTGTTATGTAGGCTAATCTTAATGGACTTAGGTGATATCTCAAAGTAGTTTTGATTTGTATTTCTCTGATGATTAAAGATAGTGAGCATTTTTTTCTGTTTGAGTTCTCTGTGGATTCTGCTTATTAAACATTTGTCAGAGGCATAACCTGCAAATGTGTTCTCCCATTCTGAGGGTTGTCTGCTTGCATACTTACATGTTCTTGGCCATGCAGAAGCTTTTTAGTTTCATTAGGTCCCAGTAGTGTATTTTTGATACTACTTCAATTGCCTTGTGGGGGGGCGTCCTCCTTATAATCCAGACTGATTCTTTCAAGAGTTTTCCCTGCACTTTCTTCTAGTATTTTTATGGTTTCAGGTATTAAGTTTAAATCTTTAATCCAGTTCAAGTCTATCTTCATTAGTGGTGAAAGGTGTGTGTTCAATTTAAGTCTTCTACAGGTTGCCAGCCAGTTCTCCCAGCACCATTTCTTAAATAAGGAGTCTTTTCCCCACTGAATGTTTTCAATTGGCTTGTCAAAGATCAAGCAGCAGCGTTCATCGTTTTGTTCTCTATTCTGTTCCAAACATGTAACTCTCTGTTTTTGTGCCAGTACCATGCTGTTTTGATCACTATCAATTTATAGCACAGTCTCAGGTCTGGTAGCATGATTCCTCCTCCTTTGTTTTTATTTCTAAGTAATGTCTTGGCTATTTGAGGTTTTTTATGATTCCATATAAAATGATGTATTATTTTTTCAAGATCTTTAAAATATGACAATGGAGCTTTAATAGGAATTGCATTAAAATTG
This sequence comes from Arctocebus calabarensis, assembly GCA_963573935.1. Classification (NCBI taxonomy): domain Eukaryota; kingdom Metazoa; phylum Chordata; class Mammalia; order Primates; family Lorisidae; genus Arctocebus; species Arctocebus calabarensis. The sequence goes on from CAUYON010090746.1 coordinate 26,530, forward strand.
TATATTGCTTTGAGTTTTATGGACATTTTAAGAATGTTGATTCTTTCCAACCAAGAGCATGGTATGTTTTTCCATTTGTTGGCATGTTCAGCAATTTCTTTTCTTAGAGTTTCATAGTTCTCTTTATGGAGATCTTTCACGTCCTTTGTTAGGTAGACTCCCAAATATTTCATCTTCTTTGGCACTACTTGAAAAGAATAGAGTCTTTGACTGTTTTTTCACCTTGGTTATTATTGGTATATATAAAGTCTACAGATTTATGAGTGTTGATTTTGTAGCCTGAGACACTGCTGTATTCCTTGATCACTTCTAAAAGTCTTATAGTAGACTCTCTGGTGTTTTCCAGATATACAATCATATCATCTGCAAAGAGTGAAAGTTTAACTTTTCTGACCATATGTGGATACCCTTGATTGCCTTTGATTCCCTAATTGCAATGGCTAAAACTTCCATTACACTGTTAAAGAGCATTGGAGACAATGGGCAAACTTGCCTGGTTCATGATCTGAGTGGGAATGATTTCAATTTAATTCCATTCAATATGATATGGGCTGTGAGTTTGCTGTAGATGGCCTCTATCAGTTTAAGAAATGTCCCTTCTTCTTTTTTTATAATTTTATTGAATCATAATTGTGCACATTGGTGCAATCATAGGGCACAATGTGCTTCATATACATTCAGAAATATTTTGATCGTACTGTTACAGACAGCCTTCATGGCATTTTCTTGATCACCATATAAAGACATTGATACTCTAACTTTAATAAGTTTCACCAGTACCCTGCTAAGATGTACCATAGATGCCTCCTTCCCAACCTTGCCCCTCTGTCACTCCCAGTCAGTGGTAACAGTTGTGATCCCGTTTCCTCCAATGATCAGATGCTCCAGAGGTTTGCGCCTGCTTATGTCACAGTGAGGTCTGTGGTTCCACAACCAGTCTGCTACTCCCTGTCACTGTTTGGCAGGGGGAGGTGAGGCCTGACAACCTGGGTACTTAAGAGGGGCTGGGCCGATTCACTCAGTTCCAGCCCTGTCCCTGATTGATGTTGCTGCTGGAACAGAACAAGGTTGCAGAATTTAATTCTGTCAAGGCTATTTTCCCTGATCAGACTGAGGATGCAAATGGGTTTTACTCTGTCTGTGAGTTCCAGTCCTTTGTCTCAGCTTTCATCCCCTGAGGACCAGGTTAAGCAAAGAAGCCCCTTCCTGTGCTCTGTCTTGACTGGTACCACCTCGGGATAATCCTTCACGTGCCTTGGTTGCCGTCCGCTCTGCCAGAACTGGAGAAGCCGCCTGCCTCCCCTGGCCACCCGCCCAGAAGACTGGGAGTGTCTCCTCAAAACATCCCCACGGGTGCAGCTCCCCTGCTACTGTTCCTGGAGATGGTTGCTGGAGCCAGCTGCCATTTTGTGCCTCAGGAGACCTTCCCACCAGCCAGGTCTCTCGGCTCACTCTTCTCTCACCACTCCACACTGGAAAACCAATACAGTTTAACAACAGTCTGTGCCCATCCACACCCCTCAAGAAAGTCTCCAAGAATCTGGACTCTGTGGGGAACAGGCCTCCATACCTCAGGGTGAGAGTGGAGGGGAACACCAGGAACACCAACTTGTAGGTAGAGAGTAAATACAGTTTTATGCCTGGCTGGAGAGCGCTGCAGCACCCTAGTAGTGGAAGGAGGTCTGGTTTTTAGAGGGTCTCTCCCGTGTAGTAGAGTGGGAGGACATCTGAACTCTGCTCGCTTGTTTGTATGGAGGTATGGAGTATACTGCAAACCTCTCTCATGGGGGAGGGGACTCCCGTCTGCTTGGTGATGTGCTCTGTACCTTTTTGTTTGTGTCCTCGAAGTCTCAGGTCGCCCCAGCAGGGTTGATGTGCACTCTTCAACCTTTCCTTTTGGCTCAGATCCAAACCATCATCTTTCTTGCTGACTTTCTGTCCTTTAACTCTCCTTCTGGAAGGGAACCTCTGTGGAAAACTGGCTACAGATTGCTATCTTGGATCCTCCCCCAGAAACTTAATCAAATTCCAACTTCCACAACAACAAAAGGATTAAAAACATCCACTAGATTTTCTAAAGATTTATTAATATTTTCAATTAATGTGGATGGTTTAAATTGTCCTCTAAATTTAAATCCAGTCAGCATAGATTGGCTAACTGGATACAAAAACTCAGGACAGATATCAGCTGCATACAAAAATCTCATCTTACCTTAAAAGAAAAATTTAGACTCAAGGTGAAGGGATGGTCATTTATATTCCAGGCAAGTGGAAAACAGAAAAAAGCAGGTGTCGCAATCTTATTTTCAGATACAATAGGCTTTAAACCAACCAAAGTAACAAAGGATAAAGACAGATATTTCATATTTGTTAAAGGTAATACTCAATATGATGAGATTTCAATTATTAATATTTCTGCACCCAACCAGATTGCACCTCGATTTATAAGAAAAATCTCTAATAGACATGAGTAACTTGATTTCCTCCACCTGCATAGTAGTTGGAGATTTTAATACTCCAGTATTGGATCCAGTGTTGGATAAATGCTCTAAGAAGAAGCTAAGTAAAGAAATTTTAGATTTAAACTTAACCATTCAACATCTGGATTTAACAGACATCTACAGAACATTTCATCCTAATAAAATTGAATACACATTCTTCTCAGCACCCTATGGAACATACTCCAAAATTGATGACATCTTAGGTCACAAGTCTAACCTCAGAAAATTAAAAAAATAGAAATTATTCCTTGCATCTTCTTGGACCACCATGGAGTAAAAGTTGAACTCAACAATAACAGGAATCTGCAAAATCATACAAAAACATGGAAGCTAAATAACCTTATGCTGAAGGATAGATGTGTCATAGATGAGATTAAGAAGGAAATTACCAAATTTTTGGAACAAAATGACAATGAAGACCCGAATTATCAGAACCTCTGGGATACTGCAAAGGCAGGCCCAAGAGGGAAATTTATAGCACTGCAAGCCTTCCTCAAAAAAACAGAAAGGGAGGAAGTTAACAACTTAATGGGACATCTCAAGCAACTGGAGAAGGAAGAACTTTCCAACCCTAAACCCAGCTGAAGAAAAGAAATAACCAAAATTAGAGCAGAATAAAATGAAATTAAAAACAAAAGAATTATAGAACAGATCAATAAATCAAAAAGTTGTTTTTTTGAAAAGGTAAGATAGATAAACTTTGGCTAACTTAACCAGGAATAAAAGAGTAAAATCTCTATTTCTTCAATCAGAAATGGTAAAGAAGAAATAACAACAGACCCCTCAGAAATCTAAAATGTTCTCAATGAATACTGCAAGAAACTGTACTCTCAGAAATATGAAAATCTGAAGGAAAATGACCAATACTTGGAAGCACTGTCACCTACCAAGACTTAGCCAGAACCAAGTGGAAATGTTGAACAGGCCTATATCAAGTTCTGAAATAGCATCAACAATACAAAATCTCCCTAAAAAGAAAAGCCCAGGACCAGATGGCTTCACATCAGAATTCTACCAAACCTTTAAAGAAAAACTAGGAGCTATATTACTAAACCTCTTCTAAAATATAGAAAAAGAAGGAAAACTACCCAGCACATTCTATGATGCAAACATCACCTTGATCCCTAAACCAGGGAAAGACCCAACAAGAAAATAAAATTATAGACCAATATCACTAGTTAATATTGATGCAAAAATATTCAAGAAGATCCTAGCAAACAGAATCCAGCAACACATCAAACAAATTATACACCATGACCAAGTGGGCTTTATCCCACGATCTCAAGGTTGGTTCAATATACATTAATCTATAAATGTAATTCAGCACATAAACAAATTAAAAAATGAAACCATGATTCACTCATTTGATGCAGAAAAAGCTTTTGACAATATCCCGCATCCCTTCATGCCTAGAACACAAAAAAATTGGTATAAAAGGGACATTTCTTAAACTAATAGAGGCCATCTACAGCAAACCCACAGCCAATATCGTATTGAATGGAGTTCAATTGAAATTATTTCCACTTAGATCAAGAACCAGGCAAGGTTGTCCATTATCTCTTCTGCTCTTCAACATTGTAATGGAAGTTTTAGCCATTGCAATTATGGAAGAAAAGGCGATCAAGGGTATCCACATAGGGTCAGAAGAGATCAAATTTTCACTCTTCACAGATGATATGATTGTATATCTGGAAAACACCAGAGATTCTACTACAAAACTTTTAGAAGTGATCAAGGAATACGGCAATGTCTCAGACTACAAAATCAACACCTATAAATCTATAGCCTTTATATATACCAACAATAGCCAAGCTGAAAAAACAGTCAAAGACTCTATTCCTTTCACAGTAGTACCAAAGAAGATGAAATATTTGGGAGTTTACCTAACAAAGGATGTGAAAGATCTCTATAAAAAGAACTATGAAACGCTAAGAAAAGAAATAGCTGAAAATGTTAACAAATGGAAAAACATACCAGGCTCATAGCTGGGAAGAATCAATATTGTTAAAATGTCTATACTACCCAAAGCAATATATAATTTTAATACAAATCCTATTAAAGCTCCATTGTCATATTTTAAAGATCTTAAAAAAATAATACTTCGTTTTGTATGGAATCAGAATAAACCTCAAATAGCCAAGGCATTACTCAGAAATAAAAACAAAGCAGGAGGAATCATGCTACCAGACCTGAGACTCTACTATAAATCGATAGTGATCAAAACATCAT
>CAUYON010090748.1:0-10633 GCA_963573935.1 Arctocebus calabarensis
AATAATTTTATTGAATCATAATTATGTACATTGGTGCAATCACAGGGCACGATTCATATACATTCTGAAATATTTTGATCATACTGTTACAGATATCCTTCATGGCATTTCCTTGATCACTATATAAAGACATTAATACTCTACCCCAATTAAAGTTGTGACTAAAGGAAATTCTAGGGCATCCATTCTTTTAAAAACATCCAATTCAATTCAAGTTGGGGCGAGGGAGGAGGAGGGAGGGTTTTGGTGTGCTCCCACTTAGTGGGCACAATGTAGGGGCATGTGGTCCTCCTCTTGGGTGCAGGACTACTTTACAAATGCAAACGTCATAACCTAGTTGATCGTACCCTCACAGTAATGTAAAATTTTTTAAAAATGTAGAAACAATACACATAATACAAATATGAGACCATCACAATAAATGTGTAACAGTGTCACTACATAGGATCTTTCCTACTTGTATTGTCCCCTTTGCTTTATTTGGTTTTATATTGTAATTTTATCTTACTGTATTTTATGTTACTTAAGCCTTTTCTGAAGTATGGGAGAATATAAATATCAAATAAGAGGGTTCATTTCAAAACAACGAAGAGTATATTATAAATGTTGTTACATTTATATTATAAATGTTGTTGTGTTACCCCACAAAAATAAGTGAGGTGATGATTATGTTAATTAGTTTGATTTAAGCTTTCCACACTGCATACCCAATCATCACATTGTACTCCATAAATGTATACAGTTATAATTTAATAAAAATTAAGGAAAAAAGGAATAATCATCAGACCTTGTTTTTCTGTTTTAAATAATATTTTCCAACTACAAATCTATGACAATCCCATCCTAAAAAATTCAAAATATAGAAAATTGGGCGGCTCCTGTGGCTCAGCGAGTAGGGCGCCGGCCCCATATACCGAAGGTGGCGGGTTCAAGCCTGGCCTCAGCCGAACTGCAAAACAAAAAAATAGCCGGGCGCTGTGGCGGGCGCCTGTATTCCCAGCTACTCGGGAGGCTGAGGCAAGAGAATCGCTTGAGCCCAAGAGCTGGAGGTTGCTGTGAGCAGTGTGACACCACGGCACTCTACCCAGGGCGATAAAGTGAGACTCTGTCTCTACAAAAAAAAAAAAAAAAAAATATAGAAAATTATTCCATCACCCAGAGCAACATTTTGAATTACATCTTCCCATTCTTTTCATGTATGTTTGTGAACACACACATACACACACATTTGGATCTTTCTTACTTTACTTACAATTTTGTAATTCTTCTATACAACATTATTTCATGAATATTTTCCTATTTAACCCTGATTTTCAATTATGTTGTATTAAAAATATCCTTAATGTTTATATCACATTTAATAGCTTTTAAGATATTCTATTTGATCTTTACCACAACCCTCACAGGCAGAGATTGTCTTCTCATTTTAAAGAGGCATCCACTAACGTCCAGGGTGATGAACTCCGTTGCCTACGTTCATGCAGCTAGGAAATGACAAAGCCAAGATCAAAGCTCAGGTGTGTCTTGATGGGAGGAGCCCATGCTCCTAACCAATATGATGCCCAGAGATAAAGCTACTGAAGGGCTTGGTCAATGGCATGGGCAAGGGTTCCTACAGGAGTTCAGAGGGGCCAGCAGTCTTATCTGAGATGGCTAGAAAAGACCTAACTAGGAAGGGGTATTTAATTTGGCCCCAGAGGAGAGCTAGAATTCAGACAAGCAGAGAAAAGATTTCCAAGCAGAGAGGATTCTAGAAAGCACAGCTGTAAAAATGGTAATGCCCAAAATGATTCTGCTCTTCTTTTTCCTTTTTTTTTTTAAACTTCGGACTGGCACAGAAGGAATTTACTTTTATTTATTTATGTATTTATTTATTTACTTATTTATTTATTTTTTGAGACAGAGTCTCACTATGTGACCTCTAGAGTGCAGTGGCATTACAGCTCACAGCAACCTCCAACTCCTGGGCTTAAGCGATTCTCTTGCCTCAGCCTCCCATGTAGCTGGGACTACAGGCGCCCGCCACAATGCCCGGCTATTCTTTTGTTGCAGTTGTTTAGCTGGCCTGGGCCGGGCTCGAAAGGCGTCGTAACCACTGTGCTATGGGCTCCGAGCCAGCACTTCTGTTCTTGTGACAGTAAATTTCCCATCTAAGCCAGGCCGGGAAGCGTGGAAATGAGGCAAAAAGACAACAGTGAAGGCCAGCTCTATTATTCCCCAGGAATGACAAGTAGGGTGTGGCCAGTTTCTAGAAGCTTTATGATCCTTCAAGATCCACTTGGATCCACCTGTGGTTCACAAGGCTTTGCTGAGCAAACCTGACAGAAATGGCAAGTGGCAGAGCCGGGACCTGACCCCAACTGTCATACTGCCAACCCTAGTGTTCTTTGCAGCACACCACAGTGTTGCACTCTTAGACATGCTCAAAATTGATAGCTGCCAAATTATTTTAAGGTTTATTAGGCAAGTCGTCTGCAAGGTAACTATAATGGTTGTAATTAGAATTCACAGTTGCTTTGTGTAATTATGATGTAAACCAATCTTTATAAAAAGGAGACTTGCTCGAAATACCAGCAAGATGTGATCACCTTTCAAAAGCAAGGTCAGAAGGAAGGGTACACAGTAATGGAGTGCTTGCCAAGACGCAGAAGAGGAATGGAAAGGCCACAGGAATGGGGAATGGCAATTGCAAGTGTTAAGTATGCAGAGTATACTAGAACAGAGAAGAAACATGAATTGAAAAGGCAAGCAGGTGCCTTGGAGATTCCTGAATGGCTGAACATAATGCAAAAAGAGATGGTGCTTTGAAGCGATCAATAAAGTTGTCAACCTTCTAGTGAGACTGACACAGACAAAAAGACAGAAGACATAAATGATAATTATCATGAATGAAATAGGGAACATCACTCCAGACTCTGGAGATACCAAAAAGATAGCAAGTGAATATTAAAAATGACTTTACACGCATAAATTTGACAAAGAGATGTGGAAAAAACAATTCCCCCAAAACAAAAACTAACACAACTCACCCAATATGAAATAGATCATTTGAACAGTCTTATAACTATTAAGGAAATTGAATATGTAAATTTAAAGCTCTGAAAAATAATCTCCAGGCCCGTATGGAGATTATGCTTTCACTAGAGATTTCTATCAAGTGTTTAAGGGAAGACGCAATACCAATTCTACACAATTTCTTACAGAAAATAAAGGAGGAGAGATCACTTTCCAAATCATTTTATGAGACCACTATTACACTGACAGTAAAACCACACAAGGATGACAACACAAAACTTGGAAATGCAGACCACCAAATCTCATGACTATAGATGCAAAAGAACCTTAACAAAATATTAGCAAATACAATTCAGCAATATTCTAAAATAATTGTACCCCATGGGATTCATTCCAGGGATACAAGCTGGTTAAATATTCAAAAATCCATCAATGTAGCCCATGATCTTAACAGTCTGAAAAGAAAAATCACATGACAATATACATTCATCCAGAAAAAGTACTTGACAAAATTCAACACCCACTCAAGAAAAAAAAAAATACCAGAAAAAAAATGAGAATAAACAAAAACTTCTTCAATTCAATAAAGCATCTACAAAAAATCTGCAGCTAGCTTCTTACATAATGGTAAAACACTAAATGCTGAATGCTAAATGCTTTACCTCTAAAATCAGGGAGAAGGCAAGGTATGTTCTCATCACTGTTAATTAAGCACCGCACTAGAAGTTCTAGCTGTCCCTCTGGGCTTGGTCTAGGATGGGGGAACAACACAAAGAAGAGAAAAAAGAAAGACAGACTTGGAAAGATAAACTTGGACAGTCTAAAAAATGTAGCCCTTCCAAGTGACTAGCCCCATAAAAAATTCAAGACGAAATCCAAAGAGAAAAACACCGGCAATATGACCTCAGTGACCCTTTCTTGCCTCTTGTTCCTCCTTTCCCTGCTACTCCCACTCCTGCCTTGCGAAGTTCCTGCCATGCGAAGTTCTCTCTGAAACCCATACTCAGTGACATGCAGAGAAGAACTAAATATACAGAGGTTCAGAGGAGACAAGTTCAGCACCGGGGGGTATTTCAAAGTGACCTAATCAGAACTAACATGAAAACACAAACCATTTAGGTGGTGCTCTAAGGCAATGAAAAGATTGGTCAATTCAATTCAACCAGTGGAGGGAAAATTAGGCAATATAGTGAAGAATCCGGCTCGGTGCCTGTGGCTCAAGCGGCTAAGGCGCCAGCCACATACACCTGAGCTGGCGGGTTCGAATCCAGCCCGGGCCTGCCAAACAACAATGACAACTGCAACCCCAAAATAGCCAGGCACTGTGGCAGGTGCCTGCAGTCCTAGCTACTTGGGAGGCAGAGGCAGGAGAATCACTTGAGCCCAGGAGTTGGAGGTTGCTTTGAGCCGTGATGCCATAGCACTCTACCCAGGGTGACAGCTTGAGACTCTGTCTCAAAAAAAAAAAAAAACTCTCTCTCTCTCTCTATATAAAAGAATCCAAATGGATTGTTTGGCAAAATATAACACAAACAACAACAGTGTCACAGAGACACAGGTATAAGAAACTTTCCTAAACCTGATGTAAAAGCCCCTTTCCGATTAATGTTCTTTTTGTTCCAATTAATTTTCAATCCTTTCCCCTGCCTTGCTGGTGTATAAATTACTATTGCCTGTTGGTGGCGACAGGACAAAAAGAAATCTAATGACAAATAGTTTTTTTGGACATGAAACATCTATGTGATACACTCAAGGGACTAACACAGGAAAACTAAAGACAAAGTTCAATCCTGGCTTTGGTTTATAATAAGCAGGAAGAGTGCTTTCTTAATCTGCCTTAATACAAATTTAATTAACCATGTACCTAATCCCCTCATTTGATATCTACATTTACCTGCTAATCATAAGAACTTTCAGAAGGATTTAATGACCTCTTAACGGAATCAGTTTGAGAAAATAGGATTTGCTTAAAATATCTGTTCCAATCATACTTGCCTCAATATATTCTTGGCTAAAAAGTTTTGCCAGGGAATTTTTAATTCAAAGCCCTAACAAAACCCTTAGCCATTCTAGAAAGTAGAGCAAAGACAAAAATAAAAATGATATAAGTTACTATGCTACCAACGTATTAACAGAAGTTACTTTGGTGTATAAATAACAATCTAACTTACAGGTTACTCCTGATTTTAAAAAGAGAACTGAAAATTGTGTAAGTGGCTAATTTTCTGATTTATAATGTATCTGAGTCAAATGAACTAAAGGAACAAAAGCCCTTAATATATGTTCTATAGCTTATATAAATGATTAAGTGATTAATACATGTATTTACAAGTAAGATCTTTGCAAAAAAACATATTTTAGCTCAAAATATGGTTTGCTGTTCTCATGTAATAAGAAACCCAGAGGTAGGCAAGCAGACTGGGTAATAATGGCTTCACGATGTCACCAATCCTAGGTTCCATCACCTTTGGAGAGAGGTTTTGATCATCATGGTCACAAAAAAACCTACTCTACCTTGAGCCTCAAGCTCATGTTGAAAGGAGAGTTGTGTGTGCGTGTGATTTTACACTCAAAGATTCTATTTCTAAACTTTTTATGGTAGTAGGTAGGTGGTTCTTTATGCTGTATTTCCTCTCAAATCAGCCTCCTCTCAAAGAGCAGGAAGAAGCAGTCCAAGAGCTTTGGCCATAATTATCCCTAGATGAGAGCTACACTGGAATCCAAAACTTAAAATGCCACTCCCCAAGGGCAAATTTACGAAGTGCTCTTGTCAATGACAGGCTCTGGGGAAGAAAAGTATGCACAGCACAGCACTCCCACGGCACAGCAGTCTGCAGGGTGAGGGCTGTGCATCTCTGGGCTGGCTTTGCTTTGTCTTAAGGCATGACAAAAGGATGTGTAGTATCAGGCAGAATAGTCCCCCTCCCGCAGGCTGCCTGGATGAATTTGTCAGAATCACTGACTATTCCAGGGATCACATGTCCGACCCAATAGGAAGCAGACAGAGATCACTGCATTTCTTCACTTCCATGCCTGATTCAACTTTGTAAATGGCTGTATCATAGTGAGGTTTGAAACTCTAAGTTGGAGGATTCATTTCTATGAAACACGCATTTCATCTATGAATTTTTTCAACTCCTTAAAGACAAATCTTCTCTCCTAAGCTTTCACATCAGTATGAAGTTTATTTAAAGAAATTAAGTGCCAGGTGCGATGGCTCATGCCTGTAATCCCAGCACTCTGGGAGGCCGAGGCAGGTGGATTGCCTGAGCTCACAGGTTCAAGACCAGCCTGAGCTAGAGCGAGTTGAAACCTCATTTCTAAAAATAGCTGAGCATTGTGGCAGGCACCTGTAGTCCTATTTGGAAGGCTGAGGCAAGAGAATCTCTTGAGCTCAAGAGTTGGAGTTTGCTGTGAGCTATGATGCCACAGCTCTCTACCGAGGGCGACATAGTGAGACTCTGAAAAAAATTAAAAAGTGACAAACATCTTCTAAATCAAATATAGCATCGAATTGATAATGTCCTTTGGTGGCATTCTCGTGTGGCTTACTCACTACCTTGTGGAGGCAGCAAAAATTGGGCTGGGACAGAATTCAAGTCAACACAGCCTTATGGAGCACCAGCTCTCCCAACAAGACATTTATTTCTATTACACCAAGCTAATCTCTCTGGCTGTCCCCCAAGCTCACTCTGCTCTGTCCTACCACAGCACCTTCGTGGGTTTTGTTTTCCCTGACTAGTCACTGTGCCTTAGATTGTCCTTGGCGCTCTTCTGGGCCTGTCCACAGCAGTCTTTTCAGTATTCGACTCAATCCCTGTCTATGTCTTCCAGGAGCCTCCTCTAACCTCTTCAGCCGTGATGCGTTCTCTGCCTCCAAACACTGATAATCACCTAGAGATTTGCACTTCATCATCCACTATCTTCTGCTGTCATCTCCAGTTCTTGTCTCTTTCCTACATTTTGCTGGAAATCTTCAGACCTATGACTCACTGCACCTCTATTCAACAAGTCCAGAACAATTCATCATCTTCAGCAAGCTCTCCTAACACACACACACCACACACCCCTCTTCCTATCTTCTCTATTAATGGAGTTCAGCACATGTCAAACATTTCTTATGTCTGAAGCCCCACGTTGGGCACTATGGAGACAGAAATGTACACAAAGATGAATGAGTCCCCCATGACCTCCTGGTCAAGATGAGTCAGGTGGCCCTCTTCTCCTCACTCTTCCCCCACAGCACCTTGCAGTTAGCTCTGTCACCAAGCCTGTCACCAAACCTGTCATACTGTTCTAATGATGTCTTCCCCCATAGAATATGAGGGCCAGAGTCATGTCCTATGCGTCTCTGCTGCACTAGTGCCCAGGACAGAGACTGGTACCCTAAACATGAAAAATAAACCTTTACTGGCTAGGAGGTGGACAACAGTGCATGCTCTTAAGGAGCTCACCATCAAGCCCGATGCCAAGATTGGGAGTTATCTTCACCTCTTCCCTTATCCTCATAACTAAGCAAGTCTTCTGATTTTACTTCGACTGTATCTACTGCATCCACCTACTTCCTCCCTACTACCACCAGAGTAGTCTGCCCCACTGTCTGCATTGCCTAGACCTCAGCAGTAGCCTCTATTGGTTTCCCTACATCCTCGCCCTGCCTGCGATCCTTCCCCCACACCACCACTAAAAGAATCTTCCTAAACCACATTATTGCCTGCTTAACACTCGACATTAATGTCCCCCTTAATGTAGCTCCAGCTCAAGGTTCCACTCCCTCCCTTCATACGCTTGATTCTCAGTTGAAATCACCCCACCGCCTACTCCATGCTTTCTTACTTCTGTGCTTTAACTCACAAACTCCCTTTAACCTTCTTCTACCTGTGAGAAGTTTCTTCCACCCGCCAAGACCAAATTCAAGTGCATCCTCCCATTAGATTATTGTTAATCAAGTTGTGTCTTCACTGCTCTAATAACTTCTTACCTGGTCCTTTGTCTGTGTTACTTACTCTGACTTATACTATTACAGTTGGTTGTGTACAACACTTTCCTGACTCCTAGACTATATGTGAGGCTCTGGGGGACAGAGTCGATCAGATATAGACTGTTATAGACCCCTGGAGTGCCCAGGAGGCACTCAATGAATAAATGAACAGAATTTAATTACCTACCCCACAATATTCATTTATTTTGCAAATATTTACTGAGTATAAACAAAACAGAAAAAATGCTTTTCCCTGTGGCATTTACATTCTAATGGTAACATACAGATAGGAAATGAAATAAATAAGTAAATATATAGTACTTTAGATGGAAGGAAATGATAAGCACAAAAATAAAGTAGGGAAGGGGAATTACGGCCAGTGAGGATAGGGTTCGATTTTCTCCTGGGTGACCAGGGAACCCTCCCCCCTGAAATGAACAAGTGAGTGGACCCAAAGGAGGTGAGGAAACCAGCCCTGATGATAGCTGGAGGGAGCGTTGCACACAGAAGGATAGCAAGTGTGGCAGGAACCTGTCTGACACAGGCAGCCAAGAGGCAGGTGTGGCTGAAGTGGAATCAGCGTGGGGAGAGGAAGCCGGAGGACTGTGTTTAGAAAGGAAGCCAGAGAAGAAAGGGGAGGCCAGATCTTACAGGGTCTTATAGGCTATTGTGCTGACCTTGGCCTTTACTCTTGTTGAGATGGGGGGCTACGCCCCAAGTTGCATTTTCAAACAATCACTCTTGCTTCCTAGTCTAGATTAGAGTACAAGAATGACAAGGACAGGAGCAGGGATGCCAGTAAGGAAGCCACAAGAGATGTTGTTCCATACTTTTCTTCCCTGAGTATTAGGCTGCCTGGCCCAAGTAGTCCAGACCTATCCCTGACAGTTGGGTTAGATGCTTCTAAGGTTCCCAAATTTTTAAATCAGAACTGGAGCTTGCTATATGAGTCGTAAATGGAGTCCTAAACCAAAGAAAATATAGGGGAAATTTAAAGGGAAGGGCAGAGAGACCAGGACAAACAGCCTGGAGTAGTCCATAGGGAAGGGCCAGACTGCTCTGCAGGCAAACAGTGAGGAACATTACAGTGAGGGCCGTGAAATTGAGGGCACGCTGTCTATTCCCCATGTCAACTCAGAAATGCCAGGAGTTCCCAAACAAGGTCACGACAGCAGTTCCTTTTACTTTTGCACATGAAGACACTGAATCAGGGAACAACGTTAGAGCGAATCTAAAAAACCATTTAGGGATGCCGACAACAAATTACATCAATTGAATGTAGTAAGAGCTAAAAATGATCTGTGAAAATCATCACAAGCAAGAAAATTCAAGGCAAGACCTGTGAAAATACTTTAGGGTTCAAAAGAAATTTCTTGATTCCCAGTATTAAAAATGCTACGAAGTCTCCACAAATATAAATCTGTTAGTAAATATTTTCCGCTCAAGGAGAGCTCCCTTTTAACCCAACACGGAACACAGAAAAGTGTGCAAACTAAATTTTATTTTAAATGCTTTAGGAAAAAGCTGCTAACAGTGGTTATCAGGGGAAGGGAGCAAAGGGAAGAAGAGGTGCTATTATCTACTTTGTACAGTTGACCCTTGACCAACAGGAGTTTGGACTGCATGCGGCATTTATAAACAGATTTTCTTCTACCTCTGTCACCCCTGAGACAGCAAGACCAACCCCTCATCTTCCTCTTCCTTCTTCCTCTGCTCAACGTGAATACAACAGGATGACCTTCATGACAATCCACTTCCACTTAATGAATACTCACTATATTTTTTCTTCCTTATGATTTTTTTTTTTTGAGACAGAATCTCACTTTGTTGAGTCCTCAGCCCCCCGAGTAGCTGGGACTACAGACGCCCGCCACAACACTTGGCTATTTTTAGAGATGGGGTCTTGCTCTTGCTCAGGCTGGTTTCTAACTCCTGAGTTCAAGCCATCCACCTATCATGGCCTCTCAGAGTGCTAGGATTACAAGTGTGAGCCACCATGCTCAGATTCCTTATGGTTTTCTTAATAAGATTTTCTTTTCTCCAGCTTATTGCAAGAATACAGTATATAATACACATAACATACAAAATATGCGTTAATCAACCTGATGTTATCAATAAAGTTTCTGATCAACAGTAGGCTATCCGTAGTTAAGTTTGGGGGTGTCAAAAGTTATACAAGGATTTTCGACTGTGCAGGGGGTCAGCACCCTTAACCCCACATTGGTCAAGGGTCAACTGTCTTTATAATGTTTTCTTTTATTTAGAGGGTGCCTATAATTTAATGAATTGATTAATTGTATCAATCTGAGGCATTAAAGCAGCAATGAGGACATCAACACAGGATTGAGGAGCTAACCATTCAAACGAGCCCTGGTGTAAATATTTTTGAAAAATAAAGAGATGTAATAAGCCAGGTGCAGAGGCTCATGACTGTAATCCCAGCCCTCTGGGAGGCCAAGGCAGGAGGATTGCTTGAGGTCAGGAACTGGAGATCAGCCTAAGAGAGAATGAGACTCCCATCTCTACCAAAAGTAGAAGTATTAGCTGGGGGTTGTAGCAGGCACCTGTAGTCCCAGCTACTCAGGAGGCTGAGGCAAGAGGATCACTTGAGCCCAAGAGTTTGAGGTTGCTGTGAGC
>CAUYON010090749.1:0-10457 GCA_963573935.1 Arctocebus calabarensis
ACGCTGTCTCCCTGTGTCCCCAAAGGGATGTTTCTGGGCAGATCTCGTCAGCCAGAGATGCCTGAAGTCTTCTCTCCCCAGTCTCACCAAGCCCAGTTGCAAGGAAGCTGTTACTCGGCCACCATCTTGGCTCCTCCCCTAAAAAGCCCTCTTCTTGTTTCTTCAATATTGCCTTCTAGCTGTGACCTGAGGTGATGGAAGGGGCAAGGCGGCTTTCATATGGGAATTGACAAAAGCCAAGCCCTTTGGAATGAATGCATTCAATGACCTAATCACAGGGTTCTACCTCCTAATACTACTACATTGGTGATTGGGTGTCAACATATGAATATGGGGAGGACACAAACTTGCAGATCATAGGAATTTATTACGCAAAAGATACATTTGAAAAAGTTTAAGAGTTTCTAACTTCCAGAAAACACCACAGGATTTGTTACATAAAATAAAACTATGCTTAATTTATGAGTTTATTATTTTTTAAGTGAGAGAAACACAACAGATTCAGTAGCCTGAATTACAAACTTGAGGATAGAAGTATAAAACCTTTTTTAGTACCATACCCATTTTTACAAATGGCCTTTGTTCCATATTATGACTAAAAGAAGAAAGGATTTGAAAAGACAGGAAGAAGAAGGTTAGGAAAAGACATGAGTCTGAAAGAAACTGAAGTAGATGTAGAAGGAATGAGAGAAAAGGAAATATTGCAAAAGAGAAAGAAATAGAGGAAAGAGGAAAGGAAAGACTACTGAGAGGTAGAGAGGGTAGGTAAGGAGAAAGGAGGAAATGTTGGTAACATTTATCCACCACCTGACATAACTACATACTTAACGCATTTCATCAAAAAATATTCCACTGAAGTAGATATTACTGCCATCATTTTGTAGATAAGAAAACATAAACTAAAAGAGTTTAACTTGTTCAAGGTCAGTTATGTTAATATACAGACTTTAGAACCTACATTGCTCCAGAGATCATTATAAGGTCCTGGTTCCATGTCCTTCCATGATGAAATAAAAAGTACATCCCACAGCTTGTTGGTACAACCTTAAACAGTGCTCCTGTCACACCTAGAAAAGACTCATTTGGGCTTAGATGGGACCTAGGTGTTACTATCTCTTAATACTACCTTCGAATCATAATTATTTGAGTGGATACATCTGGATTCTAGTTAAAGCGGATCCTCTAATGATTTATGCCTGAGGATAAGTCACTCTTCTGAGTCTCAGTATCCTCCTCTGTAAAATACAGGCCTTGGACAGTATCGACTGCCAAATCCTGAAAATCAATGCTTAATGTCATACTACCAGATTTTTAATCAATGGTTATTCTTGAACTTTAGTATGTCCTCAAGCCATTCCAGTGCATGGCAGGAAGCAGTGGCATGAGGAATAACCACAGTGGTAGTAACAAGTTTCTACCAAAATGAAGTGGTGACCCCAAAGCTGTCTTCACACAGGTGAAGGCTATAATGTGGATTGGGGAGTAGGTGTATTTTGTTGCTTTGGGTAGGTCCACTATACAGAATTTTGCAGGTTGTTCCTGCAATAGGGAACTGTAGGAGGCAATATCCACACCCATAAACACAGGCTATGAGCCTGGCTTCAGGAAGCCAGAATGAAGACCAATGGGCAAAGGAAAGAATAAAGGAAATTGTGGCTCAGTAGAAAAGTAAAAAGCTTTATTATGTTTAGAATTATCCCTAAACATTGTGACAACTGAAGTTTTTAGGGGAAGCCACATGATGTTAAGATTCAAATTTTGGATGAGAGTTTAGAGAGCAGAGAGTGTATCAGTGACATTTGAGACTGGTTTGTAATGCACTCAAAGCTACCTGGGTGAGCTTAAACCTTAATTTCTCAAGTCCATGTTATGACCATAAATCACAGTAGCTATTTCATCTGGGTCCTATAATTATACAGGAGATTTTCTGGATGTGTATGTATACATGTTTTTTTTTTATTAATGTTTACATTAATGTGTACATTAATGCAATCATGGGGTACAATGTGCTGGTTTCATATACAATTTGAAATATTTTCCTCAAACTGGTTAACATAGCCTTCATGGCATTTTCTTAGTTTATTGTGTTAAGACATTTCTATTCTGCATTTAGTAAGTTTCATCTGTACCCTTATATGTACCTTTATTAACATCTCTGTATCTATCTTAGCACAATGTCCCACACATAATAAAAGCTCAGTAAGTGCTAGCTCTCATTATGATTATTCTCTTTGCAAATACAGAATGATGCTTTCAGCACAGCAGAAATTCCTGTTCCAGCTATAGGCATGGCTGAAGGCATGTCCATGCCTGAAGGCAGAGAATGGCACTAGCC
This sequence comes from Arctocebus calabarensis, assembly GCA_963573935.1. Classification (NCBI taxonomy): domain Eukaryota; kingdom Metazoa; phylum Chordata; class Mammalia; order Primates; family Lorisidae; genus Arctocebus; species Arctocebus calabarensis. Next base: position 2,336 of record CAUYON010090749.1, read on the forward strand.
ATCAGGGGTATCTTTTTCTATTCTTAACTGTAGGGCAAGCATCCAATATAAAATCTGTTCTGTCTTTAGCTTGGGACCAGAATCTGGTTCAGGTGTAAAGATTCCCCCAGTTGCAGGGAAAAACAATGGTTCAAAATTATGTGTATGGCCTACCAATTTCTAAATTAACCTGAACAAGGGTATTTCTAAGTCTTTAAAATGAAGATTATGCTGACAAAAATAATCCCTGCCATGACTCATAGAATTACGGCATCTGTTCTAAACCTTTCACTGTTGTATGGACATTTCTTCACTCAGAAATTAATTTAGTTAATTCAACTCAAAAATTCTATTGTCAAAAACCTTATGATTCCTGTGGGAGTATATATTTTTTTAATTGATAAGAGTTGTAGATATACCTGGCAAAAAAAATGTGATTCTCTTCTGCAAACTGCAAAGATGCAGCTATCAAATGTAATCATTGCATCAAAACAACTACACGGGGAACAACAGTGTCTTTGTCTGCTTTATAAGAAAAATTGCAAATTTGAATATTTGTACTCAGTGAAAAAACAGAGGAAAGGCCATGACATTCACATTCTGCTACTCAGGTCACATTCCTCAATGTGGTTCCACACAAGCTAAAGTTGTCCTTTCCTATAGGACTTCTCTTGTGCTATTTGACAAGACTCTCTTCTTGATCAAACTTGAGTCAGGCTTCTCTAGGCCCCGTTTTCCACTATGCCTCGACCTTGGGCTCTTTCTTCGGCCCATTCAGTTCAATGTTAGCAAGAATCCTGCTGAATCAGTTTAACAAAGTGCCCTTATCCTTGGTGCCTAATCAAATTTCTCATCTTTCACCATGTAGCTTGTCACCCTGGCCTGCCTTCAACAAGAATCCCGGTATGCCCAGAATTTCCCTTACCCCTGGTATTTACTCCTAGTAATTTCCCATCCATTGATGCCTTCCCCAGTTCCTTGGGTGTATATCTCCTATTGTCTTGTATTCAGAATTAAGCCCAATCTCTTTCCCCTTCTGCAAAGCCCCTCCATTGCAGTAATCCTCTTGAATAAATTCTTTCTTACAGTCATTAAAAAGTATCATGAATAATTTGTCTTTAACATATTCACTGGGCACTCCCTCCTACATTAATTTTTCCATCATCTTCCCCACTTTATCTACTTACTTATTGGAAAACAGGTTCAATCAGAAAGAATTTGTTAAGTCACTTATACATACATCTGTGAGTGCTTGGCCTAACAGCATTTACAAGCTGATAGGGGTGCTAAAATGACATTAGGCCATGTTATTCTCCCCAAGGAAACCTCCTCTATTTCCAACTCATAATGCCTTTTAGCTAGTATTTTGATTTCAGAGCATTTTATGTTATTTACTCTTTGCCCTGTGTAGGTGACTCTTTCCCCAGTATTTTCCTTATGTTCTTTAAAGAGAGTGATCTGGCTCAAGCAGCTGCCACTTTCCTATCCCTGACCAGCATTTTTTTTTTTTTTAATGAGCACCCTAAGGAAGCAGTCTTTATTTGCATTTTAAGAGTGAACAGGTATTTGAAAAATGCTGCAACAGGTTGATATGATGTTCAGTCCCTTTTCATATGACACCTTGGAGAGAAAATCAGAGACCTTGGGGAGCATAGCAAGGGAATGCGAACATAGAAGTCACCTATGATTCACCATAGTGAGTTAACAACATGACCTAACTGCAGCCATTCCCAAGAATTGTGTCTTCACACCAGCAAATGTTTGCTTCATGTAAACAAGTAAACAAAAATGCCAAGCTGCATGTTTGAAACAGACGTGAAGTTGCCCATTGTGTGCAGAAGGAAGTTTGGTCAGACCATGACAAACAAGGCAGATGGTTCTATGGAATTCAAAGCACAGTTCTATGTCCAGGAACATCTCCCGGTCAGCACTAACTGTATGACATGTTAACTGGAACAGTACTTTGTGTTTCTCTTCTTATCCTAAAAGTGCAACAGAGGAAATAGATGCAAAACAGAGGAGGGTATTGTTTATTAGGCTCTTTCACTGCAGTCTGTGGGAATGAACACACGGGCCAGCGTGAGTGGTGCCCTCGCTGTATTCCACGGAGTTCTGTGTGTTGTGTGATGGTTATTTACAAGAGGGTTTGACGAAATTCAGCCGGATGGTCAAAGGCCAAGTGACAAAAGCATCGGTGGCAGCGATGACTCCTTCAACACATTCTTCAGCTGAGAGGGGGGCTGGCAAGCACGTGCCCAGCTCAGTGTTTGTGGACCTGGAGCCCACCGTGGTGGATGAAGTGCGCACAGGGACCTACAGGCAGCTTTTTCACCCAGAGCAGCTGATCACCGGGAAGGAAGACGCAGCCAATAATTATGCCAGAGGCCATTACACCATGGGCAAGGAGATCGTGGACCAGGTCCCCGGACCGGATCCACAAACCAGGGGATCTGTGCACGCGTCCGCAGGGCTTCCTCATCTTCCACAGCTCTGGGGGCAGCACCGGCTCTGGGTTCGCCTCTGCTCAAGGAGCGGCTGTCCGTGGACTACGGCAAGAAGTCCAAGCTGGAGTTTGCCATCTACCCAGCCCCCCAGGTTTCCACGGCCGTGGGGGAGCCCTACAACTCCATCCTGACCACTCACACGACCCTGGAGCATTCTGACTGTGCCTTCATGGTGGACAATGAAGGCATCTATGACCTACGTTGGTGCAACCTGGACTTTGAGTGTCCCTCGTACACCAATCTCAACCGTCTGGGCGCATTGTGTCCTCCTTCACGGCTTCCTTCAGGGCCATCATCAAGACCAAGCGCACCATCCAGTTTGTAGACTGGTGTCCAACTGGATTGAAGGTGGGTATTAACTACCACCCCCCATGGTGGTCCCCGGAGGCGACCTGGCCAAGGTGCTGCGGGCCGTGTCCATGCTGAGCAATTCCACCGCCATTGCCGAGGCCTGGGCGCGGCTGGACTACAGTTCCACCTCATGTATGCCAAACGGGCCTTCGCGCACTGGTACGTGGGAGAAGGAATGGAAGAGGGCGAATTCTCGGAGGCTGGTGAAGACCTGGCAGCTCTGGAGAAGGATTAGGAAGAAGTGGGCGTGGATTCTGTAGAAGCTGAGGCTGAGGAAGGGGAGGAATACTGAGGAGAGGGCGTGGCAGGCACACCCCCCTTCCACTTTCTCCTGCCACCCCTCGGCATAGCAGTTCTCAAGTATTTTACAACTGAAGTTTCTGTCTAAAAGCAAAAAAAAAAAAAAGTTCTGCTCCATCCTCGTAAACTCACCGTGTGTTCTCCATGGAAGTGAAGCTGGTGGCTCCCTTTTCTCTGGGGCAGCTTGCTCTTTCTGTGTGTTCCCACTCACGTTTGAAGGGATACTGAAATCTTAATCATCCTTTAAGATCCAAACTGAAGTCTTCTTTTAGACTCACTCTTGCTCTCTCTAATTCTATCATCTTATCAATGAAACAGCTGAAGCTATGAATACACACAGTGTCTATAACATTGTGTTATTTGCTAATGCTGCTTAGGATGCATTGTTTCTACATATTATGTTATTTTCTTCATGAGTTCATCTTATTCTTTCCAACTAGGTTGATGCTTCCATGTCAACAAAACATACATCTGCATTGTTGTCTCACCGTGCCTGACTCAATGTTGAATGTGGTATCCATCAATAAATACAAATCAAGTATTAGTTGAAATTCAATAAGTACCAATAAGTATTCAGTAAGGGACCTGCAAAGTCATTATGGGAAGCTAGTGTTAATGACCTTCTCTTTCAAGTATAGAACTTTTATAAAATTATTATTCTCTATAGGTACAAGTGTGTCACATTAATGCAATAGACTCACTTTTAAGTAATTCTAACACTTCAGATCTTTACCTGAGTCTGCCATCCTCTGCTGCAGCACCTCCTGGTATAATCTTTGTAATAAATATCCCAGGGTCATCTCCAATGTGGGGATTATCTGTCCCTCCAGCAATACTGAATCCCAGGCCAGAATTCCCCTGTAGAAACAATAAGTAGATATTAGATGATGTGGCTGTCACCTAAAACCTAGTTCCTCTTGCATTTTGCATTATCATGTTACCACTCAAATGGAAATCAGTGAATAACAGTCTTACATAGAAAGCTGTAAAGTGCACAGTCAGCAGACAAAGGAAGGTCAGGAAAAACACTCAAGTTTGTCCCTGCACTGCAAGAATTCAAGAGGCGTTACATTTTTGCTTTGAGCAAAAGCTTCTTTCACAGAATCAATTTATGATAAAAATGATCATTACGAAGTAGGAGATAAAAACTCACAAAAAGATTGTGTAATATGAAAAAAATGCAAAATGTCATTAGAGTATGTTATAAAAGTTATACCTTCATATGAAAAAGCATAGAGAGAAATAAGTTACTTAAAATATTTGATTTGATAGAATAAGGGAAATTATTTTGGTATTTTGGGATTACTCTAGTATCACATATACATCACTTAAGTGTGTTCCTTTGTAAAAGGGAACTTGGACTTCAGAATGCAGGGCCTTTTTCTAGAATCATGCAACATGCTAGGTACTTTTTCATAATAAACAGCCTTTAATTTGCAGTAGCAGTATGTAATAATGCTGCTCCATGGAAATTTGAGTAGTTTATATTCTCATAAAGCTTTCATACTCCTATAGATGATAGTAAGTGATATCCAGTACATACCTATATCCTTCTAAAATTTGCATGTGAAGGCATAATTAAAAGTGACTCCCAAATCCACAAACTGTCTTACTTAACATATTTCTTATTTATGTATCCTTTTAATCTCCCTCTCCATGGTTACATTATGTTTCTATAATTGTGTTCACATTTTTTAATTCAAATTATTTTTTAAAACTGTTCTATATAGCCTGACAGTCTTTATCACTTATCCATTTTGAATGGCTAAATAATGGTTCATCAAAGTCATATAATATCACATATTTAAACAGTCCCCTGTCACTGGAAATTTAATTTCTCTTTATACTCTTATAACAAATATAGCTTGCTAAATTTATGATAACTTGATTATGTTCTACTCTAATCTATGTTTTACTCTAAGGGTAAAAAGAGATGAGGACCAAGAGTTTAGTAGTTAATCCAAAGAAATTAATTAAGACAATGAATGAGTCAGAAAAGTTCAATGTCAAAATTAGCTAATACTTGATAGTTATTCCACTGCAAATGTCAAGGTATGCACATAAGACTCAGCAATTTTTATTCACGGAATTAATACAACTGAAATATAGAGAATTTTTTTTCACAATTGTACACTAAAATTGAAAGGTTGAAATAAGTAATTCAGTCATGGCAACTAAAATCCCAAGTCTTTATATTTCTGCCTTCTTTAATTCTGCTTGCTCTTTGGAAAATTCAAAAGTTCATTGAACAGAGATATTAGTTATTAGTAGTCTTGAGATCACAAGCTTGTTTAATTTTTATTAAATAACAGCTCTATGCCAAGCACTAGAGTAAGCCCTGGAGCTACAGCCATAAATATGTCAGTTTATGAGGAATATGGAGGAGAATTGCAGAATGTGGAAAAGAGGAGAACCAAACTAAGTAGGATAGTAACACAGGAGTAACTCACCGAAGTCCCTGAGGCAAGCAAGGTATGTCAGCTCTGAGGTACAGGTGACGAGGTTGGAACAGACAAAGCAAGGAGAAATGGATGGGAAGAGTCTTAGTCATAAGTTTCAGGAAACCAGAGTATGTGGGAATCCACTCTAGGTTTCAAGTGCCTATTGCCACTAAATGACAATATCAGTTGAGTATCTCCTATGTGACCGACCCTAAACTAAGACTTACAGAGATTAAGAGTACTTGATTTCTGCCTTCAAGGATATTCAAGCCATCAAGCAGAAAAGGCATGTAGTGACCAGTACCATAACTTTAACTACACTGGCAAGTAGGTAGTCATGGAGACAGCATTTAAATGACTTTAGAGGCAGTTTTCTAAGATTCAGAGGTTTTGTTAGGAAAGGATGGGAAGAGGAATATTTTCAATACAATGTGGGTCAAGCTCTAAGACTATCAACTGAAGTACATTGGTATTAGGAGAGTTGGAATCTCAGGGGTGATTAATGGGGTAGGGAAGGAAGCAAGCAGAGCTTAAGAGATACTTAAACGCTTTCTCCTAAAAATGTCAATATGTTTGGAGAGGGTGCTCAAAACTTTGTCATTTGAGAAAGATATTTATGATCTAGTTCTGAACTTTGTCTACTTTATTTTCAGCTTCACACTTTAGCCCCCAGCAACACTGAACTCAACTACTGACTTTCTTGAACAAACCACACTATAATTCATTTCTTGGCCTTCACCAATGCTGTTTTCTGTTTCTGTTTCTGTATCAGAAACTTTACATTTGTCCCCTGATTGGTCATTTTTCTTCTGGATTTTTGTAGATTTCTATGTTTACTTACGTCATATATAATGCAATTTTGTATTTGCCTAATTCTGAGTCTATCTTTACTTTAAATTGAGCTGGTAGAAACCAGGAACTGTGTAGTATTCATCTTTGTTTCTTTGTGTCTGGAATATAGTGTTGGCAATAAATATTTGATGAATGAATGAACAGAAAAACAGCGCTACGAAGAATGTTTGTGTCCTAAAGCTAAGAATCAAAAAAGACCCCAAAGATGTCCCTTGTGTGTTGAGGAATATGATATGAAGCAGAGGCCCTGTGCTGTGTGTGGTATGCACTCCTTTGAGAGGATAGAAAGTCCTTCATTCAAGGAGTGGCTGACTGGTCACTGAGAATGAGGGAGGCAAGCATCTAGTTGGAGGTTAAAATGGATAACTTTAAAGGACTCTTTTGGGACATAGGCTAGATATATAAAACACTTCTTGCTAATAGAGAAAAAAATGCATTAGAAATCTTCTGTGGGTGAAGTAGATCACTCTTGCATTTTTAAAACTTATTCTGTGAATCAATATATCTTTGAAGAAATAGCTTTGGTAACTGCCTGGCAACATTTAATCACTGTTTTTAGAATTGACTAAAATACGGAGAAAACGATGGCTCTGGCATTTCTTAATATATATTCCCCAGTCTCCAAACCCACTCTCAAACTCCATCCTAATGAATGGATTAGGGATTCCACAGTGGAAAGAGGTAGGTAGAGACAGTATTACTTCCCTGGTGTTTCTGATTTCAAAGGATCCCTGAAAGCTTTTGTGCTCCAATTAAAACTAGTCTGCCAGCTGGGTCTGGCCAGTTACTAGGGTTCTTTAGAAAAGTTCCATCTGAATCCACCTAAGGAAATAATTCACAGAGCTTCCCCCACCCCCTTATTGCTCTCCCCAGCCTTCTCTTTTAGGTCTTTGCTAAAAGCCAGCAGCATTTCGTGAAGAGACAGATAAAAAAGCATCAGTGAAATTGCTGCCTGCTGCTCTCCGTGGCTGAATCACTTCAGTCCCCTGACAATCATCCAGAGCCTGCCAGCTGCAGGGGCAGATCTCAGCTGCTCTCTCCTCCGAGCGGCAATCTCTGTATGTGAACAGACCCCTGGCCGACACTGTAGATCCTGAAAATTGTGACTAATTAACCTCATGGAAACTTTGAGGTGCCATGCTGATAAAAGCAGCCCTGTGCAGGGTTCTTGGTGGGCTGCTTTGTCCTTGCAGATGGGCACATTCCATGACTGATGAATGTCACTATCATAGAGCAATCTTTATTCTGGTTCCTAATCCTCCACATTTGTTGACTCTTCCTCCAGTACCACAAGCCCATTGCCTAGCAAAAAGGCACTTTCTCTTTCATGTACTACATACCATATCCTCTCAGAAATAGAATCAGCAAAAAGGAAAGGTGCTTTATCATGAATCATGGTTGCAAATATTTTAAATATAATGTCCCCAGGAAAGTTCTGTTTCATTAAAAATTTGTTACCCAAGTGAAAATTATTCTCAAAGTGGGATTATAAAAATAGAAGGAAAATAAGTAGTGATATTATAACCACATACACTTATAATATGTTTTACTGACAAATAATTTTTTTTTTTTTTTGTAGAGACAGAGTCTCACTTTATCGCCCTGGGTAGAGTGCCGTGGCGTCACACTGCTCACAGCAACCTCCAGCTCTTGGGCTTAAGCGATTCTCTTGCCTCAGCCTCCCTAGTAGCTGGG
>CAUYON010090753.1:0-37043 GCA_963573935.1 Arctocebus calabarensis
TTTTTGAGACAGAGCCTCAAGCTGTCATCCTGGATAGAGTGCTGTAGCATCACAGCTCACAGCAACCTCCAATTCCTGGGCTCAAGTGAGTCTCCTGCCTCTGCCTCCCAAGTAGCTGGGACCACAGGCGCCCACCACAACGCCTGGCCATTTTTTGGTTGCAGCTGTCATTGTTGTTTGGCGGGCCCGGGCTGGATTCGAACCTGCCAGCTCAGGTGTATGTTGCTGGTGCCTTAGCCCACTGAGCCACAGGCACTGGGCCTATTGAAAGGATTTTTAAAAGATCCCACACATTGACTCAGCGCCTATAGCTCAGTGGGTAGGGTGTCAGCCACATACACCAGAGCTGGATGGTTTGAACCCGGCCCAGGGCCAGCTAAACAATAATGACAACTACAACCAAAGACTAGCGGACGTTGTGGTGGTGCCTATAGTCCAGCTAATAGGGAGGCTGAGGCAAGAGAATCGTTTCAGCCCAAGAGTTTCGAGGTTGCTGTGAGCTGTGTTAAGGGCTCTCACAGGAGCCCTACTCCTTTGAGCCACAGGTGCCGCTCTCTATATCTCTGTATCTCTATATCTAGTCCCTTTATATCTCTGTGTAACAGGCCTGTATGTATCTCTGCCCACTGTTTATGGGATGCTGAGTATCTGTGTGTATTCTGTTTTCATATGGGTCTATGCATCTGGGAATGTGTACATTTGTGTTTGTATGTGTGTCTGTGCAGCAGCGTGTTTCTGTAGAAGTGGGTACATATTCGGGTGTGTTGGCATTGTGTGTGTACATAAGGGGGAGTGCATCTGTGTGTACGAGCTTGTACGTGTGTCTGTTTATGTATGTTTAGGTGTCAGGCTCCCTCTGTAGCATACCTGAGTGTTTACTGGTATCTAAATGTAACAGTGTGTATCTATGCATCTGGATGTGCCAATGTGAATCGGCACACATATGGGTGTGTCAACCTGTGTGTGTCTCCATGTGTTTGTGTTTGCCCCTGTGTGCATCTCTGAGAATCTACATCCAGTTGTTCCCCGCTCTTCATGGGCAGGGAATCTCTGCCCACACATCTCAATCCTTCCCCTACCTTCCAGAAGGCCCTGAGTGGGGGTGTTTTCCTCTTAGCCCTGCCCTTGGGCACAGGGCCAGGCTTGCTGCCCAGAACTGGTGGAGTGGGTGTCTACAAATACCTAGAGAGGGCCCCAGCCAGCAGCCCCCTACCTACACGAAGCCTTAACCAGCTGAGCCCCTCTCATTGGAGAGCAGTGAGACGCCCTCTGATCAGGGTCAGGAAATCCCTCGTCTCTCGGCCTAGGTCAGTGTCCATCTGGCTGAGCTTTTTGTTTGTTAGATGTAGCCAGACAGTTGGGGAAACAAAGCATGTCTCCATAGCAACCCGCCTCTGCCTTCGAACTTGGGCAGTTCAGTGGTTTTGCTGGGCTCTCTTTGGACCCAGAACTGGAATGGGGGTGGGTGGTAAGGATGAGTTAATAAGTCTTCTGCGAATGTGGACTATACCCTCCCACCCCAACATGCTCAATATCTCCACACACACTCCGTTCCTAAGTAAAACTGGATGTTTATAGTGAGGGAACTGGTATCCAGAGAGGGTCCGTGTCTTGCCCAAAAACACCCAGCAAGTTAATGGCAGGACTGAGATGAGAACCAGGTTAGTTACAGGGCTCCTTTTGCATCATGTGGTTTTCTATGTTTCAAATAATCATTTCCACTGAATTTTTTTTTTTTTTTTTGAGACAGAGCCTCAAGCTGTCCCCCTAGGTAGAGTGCTGTGGCATCACAGCTCACAGCAACCTCCAATTCCTGGGCTCAAGCGAGTCTCCTGCCTCTGCCTCCCAAGTAGCTGGGACTACAGGCGCCTGCCACAATGCCTAGCCATTTTTTTTTTTTTTTTTTTGGTTGCAGTCGTCATTGCTGTTTGGCGGGCCCGGGCTGGGTTCAAACCCGCCAACTCAGGTGTACGTGGCTGGCGCCTTAGCCACTTGAGCCACAGCCAAGCCTCCACTGAAAATTTACCTATAAAAACATTTTTTTAGGCTGGGCACAGTGGCTCACACCTGTAATCCTAGTACTTTGGGATGCCCAGGCAGGTAGATTGCCCTGAGCTCACAGGTTTGAGACCAGCCTGAGCAACAGGGAGACCTCCTCTCTAAAAATGGCTGGGCATTGTGGCAGGCACCTGTAGCCCAGCTACTTGGGAGGCTGAGGCAAGAGAATTGCTTGAGCTGAAGAGTTTGAGGTTGCTGTGCACTGTGATGTCATAGCGCTCTATAGAGAGCAACAGAGTAAGACTCTGTCTCAAATAAATAAATAAATAAAAAGAAAAAAGTTTTTTTTCTTTTTTTGAGACAGTCTCACTTTGTCATCCTCTGTAGAGCACTGTGATGTCACAGTGCACAGCAACCGCAAACTCTTGGGCTTAAGTGATTCTCTTGCTCAGCCTCCCACGTAGCTGGGACTACAGGTGATTGCCACGATGCCCGGCTATTTTTTTGGCTGGGGCCGGGTTTGAACCCACCACCTCTGGAATATGGGGCCAGCACCCTACTCCTTTGAGCCACAGGTGCTGCCTGCCCGGCTATTTTTTTGTTGCAGTTATTTCAGCTGTCTCGGGCCGGGTTCAAACCTGCCACCCTCGGTGTATATGGCTGGCACCAGAACCACTGCGCTATCGACGCCTAGCCGTACTTTTTTCTTTTTAGAGACAAGGTCTCACTTTGTTGCCTAGGGTGTTGTTCAGGGGCCGATTAGTCATAATGCACTGAAGCCTCCAACTCCTGGGCTCAATCAATCCTCCCACCCCAGCCTCCTGAGTAGCTGGGACTACAGGCACAAGTGGAGGAGTCTTTTAATATTGCCTAGACTGGTCTCAAACTCCTGGCCTCGAGCACTCCTCCTGCCTCAGCTTCCCAAAGTGCTACGATCACAGGTGTGAGCCTACTTACTTGGCTTATATTTTTATTTTTAAAATTTATTTTTATTATTTTTTTTTGCAGTTTTTGGCCGGGTTTGAACCCGCCTCCTCAGGTATATGGGGTTGGCACCCTACTCCTTTGAGCCACAGGTGCCACCCAAGGCCTATATTTTTTAAAGTAACAAAAAATATGTAAGCACTCTGGGAGGCGGAGGTGAGTTGACTGCTTGAGCTCAGGAGTTTGAGACCAGCCTGAGCAAGAGTGAGAACCTGTCTCTACTGAAACTGGAAAAAACTGGCTCGGTGCCTGTGGCTCAAAGGGCTAAGGTGCCAGCCTTGTACACCTGAGCTGGTGGGTTCGAATCCAGCCAGGGGCCGCCAAACAACAATGACGGCTGCAACCAAAAAATGGCTGGGCGATGTGGTAGGCGCCTGTAGTCCCAGCTACTTGAGAGGCAGAGGCAGGAGACTTGCTTAAGTCCAGGAATTGGAGGTTGCTGTGAGATGTGATGCCACAGCACTCTATCGAGGGTAACAGCTTGAGGCTCTGTGTCAAAAAAATAAAATTGGAAAAAAGTGTATGGTCACTATGGCTCACACCTGTAATCCCAGCTACTCAGGGGGCTGAGGCAAGGGGATTGCTGGAACCCAAGAGTTTGAGGTTGTTGTGAGCCATGGCACTCTACCCAGGGCAACTGAGTAAGCCTCTGTCTCAGAAAAAAAAAAAAAATATATATATATATATATATATATATGTACACATGTACATTTGAGTTCTGTGCTAACTTTCAAAGGCCATTAAGCTGAGCTGACTGGATAACTTGTTTCTGTGAAGACCTCAGAATAAAGTTTCTCCTGACATTTCTATCAAGTTGTTAAAACTCTAACTATTTGGCGGGCGATGCCTGTGGCTCAATGGGGTAGGGCGCCAGCCCCATATGCCAGAGGTGGCAGGTTCAAACCCAGCCCCTGCCAAAAACCACACACACAAAAAAAACTCTAACCATTTGGGTGGCTCCTGTGGCTCAGTGGTTAGGGTGCCGGCCCTATATACTGACGGTGGCGGTTTCAAACCCAGCCCCAGCTAAACTGCAACAACAAAAAAAGCCCCTCATATGCTGGAGGTGGTGGATTCAAACCCAGCCCGGGCCAAAAACTGAAAAAAAAAAAATATTCTAACCATTTGCTGCTGCTTATTTATGAAACTCAGTATTTTTTTTTTTTTTTTTTGGAAACAGAGTCTCACTTTATCGCCCTCGGTAGAGTGCTGTTGCATCATAGCTCACAGCAACCTCCAGTTCCTGGGCTTAGGTGATTCTGTTGCCTCAACCTCCCGAGTAGCTGGGACCACAGGCACCCGCCACAACGCCTTGCTATTTTTTTTGTTGCAGTTCGGCCAGGGCCGGTTTTGAACCCACCACCCTTGGTAGGTATATGGGGCCGGTGCCCTACTCACTGAGCCACAGGTGCTGCCTGAAACTCAGTATTTTTTACTTACCCACTAACTAAGAGACTGCCACAGGAATAAACTGAATGCTGGCACACAGATAAAACCACAAACATCCCCTGTAACTAAGGGTTTTCAAGGTTTTAGTCCATCAAAATTTCATCGCTATTCCCACTGATTTACTGTATGGTAAGTAAAGGTTATAAGTTTTTTTTATTTTTATTTTTTTTTATTTTTGAGTCAGAGCCTCAAGCTGTCACCCTGGTAGAGTGCTGTAGCATCACAGCTCATAGCAACCTCCAATTCCTGGACTCAAGCGAGTCTCCTGCCTCTGCCTCCCAAGTAGCTGGGACCACAGATACCTGCAACAATGCCTGGCCATTTTTTGGTTGCAGCCGTCATTGTTTGGCAGGCTGGGCTGGATTCGAACCCGCCAGCTCAGGTGTATGTGGCTGGCGCCCTAGCCTGTTGAGCCACAGGCGCCGAGCCAGGTTATAAGTTTTTTTGAGACAGAGCCTCAAGCTGTCGTTCTGGGTAGAGCGCTGTGGCATCACAGCTCACAGCAAACTCCAACTCCTGGGCTCAAGCAAGTCTCCTGCCTCCGCCTCCCAAGTAGCTGGGACTATAGGGGCCTGCCACAATGCCCAGCTATTTATGGTTGCAGCAGTCATTGTTGTTTGGCGGGCCGGGGCTGGATTCGAACCCGCCAGCTCAGGTGTATGTGGCTGGCGCCTTAGCCACTTGAGCCACAGGCGCCGAGACAAGGTTATAATTTATAAATAATAATTTTAATTTATAAAATAAACTTACAAAATATTGCCTTTTTTTTTTTTTTAATGTAGAGACAGAGTTTCACTTTATCGCCCTCGGTAGAGTGCCATGGCGTCACACAGCTCACAGCAACCTCCAACTCCTGGGCTTAGGCGATTCTCTTGCCTCGGCCTCCCGAGTAGCTGGGACTATATAGGCGCCTGCCACAACGCTCCACTATCAAAATATTGCCTTTATCTATCAGAATTTGGAGTAGATTTTGGTTGAGGGAGAAAAATGTTCTATGACTAAAGGAAAAAGTTTGAAAACCAATTTTTTTTTTTGAGAGTCACCTCGTGTAGAGTGCAGTGGTGGCATCATAGCTCACCTCAACCTCAAACTCCTGGTCTCCAGGATTCTCCTTCCTCAGCCTCCCAGAGTGCTAGGATTGCAAGCCTGAGCCACTGTGCCTGGTGAAAACCACTTTTCTTTTCTTTTTTTGTAGAGACAGTTTCACTTTATTGCCCTTGGTAGAGTGCCATGGTATCACACAGCTGACAGCAACCTCCAACTCCTGGGGTTAGGCGATTCTCTTGCCTCAGACTCTGAAGTAGCTAGGACTACAGGCACCCGCCACAACGCCCGTCTATTTTTCTGTTTTGCACTTGGGCTGAGGCCAGGTTTGAACCCACCACTTTCAGTATATCGGGCCGGCGCCCTACTTGATGAGCCACAGGAGCCACCCGAAAACCACTTTTCTAACACTGTGTGTACAGCTAAGAGAGTGACAATCTGATCACTGTGGTCAACTCTGGAAGCTAGAACACAGAGATGGTGCCCAGGAGATACTTGTCAAAAAATGAAGGGAAACAACCCGTTGCACACTAGAGACCGGATAGGAGCGCCTCTCTGCTCCCTCTTCTCTTCTCCTCTTTCCTTCTGTCCCGCAGGTTCCCAGGAGTTGGCACCAATTCAGAGAGCTGGGAGCCCATGAGACTCTGAGATCCGGGCCGCACACCACTAACACCTTGGGCAAGTTATTTCTGCTCTCAACCCAGAGGGGGGAAAATGGGTAGAATTAGGCTTGGGGCCCAATTCTAAGAGAAGCTGGGAGGATCAAAGAAGACCTCAGCAGGGAGGTTGTTTGAAATGTTAACAGGGCTGAGGTTGATGCCAGGAGCCTGGGATTAGGGGACACAGGAATGCTGGCTGGGATCTGCACCCTCCCCCACCAAACCTGAGGGCCTTTCACTTTGCAGGATTGCTTTGCCCTCTGCTCTAATTCTGGCCCCTCCAATTGGTCTGAGAATTGAGGTAAGCCATAGGTGCTCCTACCCCCAGGCTCTCTGTCTCTTCCTGGTCTTCCCTATAAAAACAAGTAGGCTCAGCCACACCTTGGCCGCGCTGCCCTGTCTGCAGTGAGCAGTCTGTGCTGGAAGGGGTGAAGCCAGGCCCAGCATGCGACAAAGCCAGCTTCTGAGGAAGCAGCTCTCCTAAGTGGGGGCGTTTGGGAGTGTGTGACCTCTGTGGTGGTCCTAGGCTTTCCAAAAACAGACTGGAAAGCTGGAGGGCCCTGGGGCTGCTGCCTTAAGCCTGGTTAGTGCTTGTTTCTCCCTGGGGACAGACTGGCAGTTTCTGCCTGGTCAGGTGACAGCCTGGCTCCAGGTTGGACTTTGGGCCCTGTCAATAGGGACTGTTGCCTGCAAGGCCAGGAAGAAATATAGCTGAACTGAACAATCATTAATCCAGGGGCAGGTTCCAGCTGCAGCTGAGAAGCAGGCTGGCCCTTCCCAGGCTAGCTAGGCCTCCAAAGCATTAGGTCAGAGGACAGGAGGGAAGGCTGGGGCTGCTGATTGGAAGGTGGTGTAAGCTGGTGCTGGGAATGTCTGAGTGCTAGAGTTCGAAGCAAGAAGGGACTACAACCTTGACTTTGCCTCATTCCCCTCCTTCTCCTCCCTACCTCTAAATCAGAATCCAATCTGTGGTTGACTCTGGAGGAGAGTCTAGTTTGAGGGGAGCCTTCCCTGAGCAATCATGAGCCACCACCGGCAGGGCCAATTTCTTCACAGGCATGCAAATAGTGGCCCTGTACTCAGAAAGGCCTTGTACTTGATTGAATGTTTTGCTGTTGCCTCTTGAAATTCTTAATAATTTTTGAACACAGGGCCCTGCATTTTCATTTTGCCATAGGCCCTGCAAGTTATTTAGCTGGGTCCTGGCCATTGGAAAGAAGGAGGTGCTGAAAGGGTTGATGGGGGGTAAGATTAACAAACATTCCTCTTCTGACCACCCTTTCCAAAAGTCAAAGTATGTTTGTTTGCCTTCCTCCCCTCTCCAGGCATCCAGACTTTATCCACCAGGTCAAGGCCCAGGGTATCACTCTGTTTGCAAGTCTCAGCCCTGCCTGTAACACCTTTCCTTCAATGCTTACCAACTAACAGAGGCAGAGGTGGGTCTTTCCCTCTAAACATTCTGCAATGTGATAGTGAGTGTTGTCTACAGAGTGTCAGGGCTGGCTGGGCTGGGTGTCTCAGAAAAATGGGCCTTGCCTTCATGTAGACCATGGCCAGAAGAAAGTTGTGTGACCAAGGTTAGATTGGGTAACAAATTAAAACTGGTGGGATAATCACAAGGCCCTTCTGGGGATGGAGGGAGACGGTCCAACAGTGCTGAGCCCACAGCTGGCCCCTAGGGCAATTTATAGCTCTTGGTGCCTTGGACAAGGGAAGACTCAGATGCTCCTCTTGCTTAGTCTACTGCTGACCACCTCTGTGCTCTTGGTCAATCTCTGTCCCCTTCTGGCCTTGATTTCTCTTCTGTGCTCTCTTCTCTTCAGGGGTAACACTTCCTGCTCTGCTTCTGTCTCAGCTTGTCTTGAGAGCAGGTGATATCAAAGAGTTTGGTCAGCTATAATAAAGAGCTAGAGGCCTGGAGGAAGTGAGAACAGCATTTTCAGGATTCTTTTGGCATCCTAGCTCACAGCAACCTCAAACTCTTGGGCTCAAGCAATCCTCTTTCCTCAGTTTTTTTTTTAGTAGAGACAGGGTCTCTCTCTTGCTTAGGCTGGTCTTGAACTCCTGAGCTCAAGCAATCCACCCTTCTTGGCCTCCCAGATTGCTAGGATTACAGGCATGAGCCACTCGCCCTACTTATTTTCAGGATTCTTAAAGGCTTTCTTTCCCACCAATTTCCCCAGTCACACTTCTCATCTGCCCAGAGATCTTCCTTCATCAGGATCCAGGGGCATCTCAGTGGGAAATCCTGACCCAGGCAGGGGTCCTCTGGGGCCTTGAAGCCTAGCCCAGAGGTAAACTGGGGAAGGAGTATCCTCATCTCGGAAACCAAACGGCCCCAGCAGTACACAGACGATTGTAAGACCCTGGGGGAAGATTTGGTAAGGAGCCAGGGGGCGACTCCCAGTCCCAGAAGGGCTGGAAATGCCCGCTGTATGTCACAGGTCCTATCTGAGGCCTCTGCTCCTGGAGTAAGCCCCCCAGTGCTGTACGGGTCCTGGAAGGAATTCTCCAAATTCTTATTTCAGAATCCCCATCTCTTCCCAAACTCAAGAGTATCAAAATCTCCTGGGTCCCAACCGAGCATTTCGCTTCCCCTTCGGTGAGTCCTTCCCTTTCCCAACCCCACCGCCGTACCACCCTCTTCTGAACCCCACTCCCCACCCCGGGGAGAGGGGGTGCTCCTTCGCGCCCCGGCAGCCGCACGACCCCGCCCTGGGTTCCAGGGACCACCTTCTGCCGGGACCGGACCTCGCCCTCCCCGAACCCCGGGAGGCGGGGAGGGCAGCAGGCAGCGCCGCTCCCGCCCCGCGGCCGCTCCCGCCCCGGCTCCTTCCCTCCGGGTCGGCCTCCGCGCCCCGCCCGCCGGCCCCTCCCGCGCCGCTCCCGCCGCGCTCGCTCGGCCTCCGCCGCCCAAACTTTTCTCCGGGCGCGTCTCCCGGCTGCGGCCGCCCCCAGGCATGGGCGCCGCGCCGCAGGGGGCCTGACCCCGCGCCAGGTCCTCCCGCCGCGCCATGGCGGCCCGCGCGCCCCCAGCCGCACCTGCAGCCGAGGAGCCGGGGGGCCCGGGCAGCCCCCCGCGCAAGAAGAAGTCCCGCTCCGGCCTCCGCCGCGCCTTCAGCTGGCTGCGGGTCAAGCGCCGCAAGAAGAAGGCGGCGGGGGCCGAGGGCGCCGAATCGGCCACCCCCCGGGCCAAGAAGGCGGACGACAAGGCCAAGAGGGCCAAGGGCAAAGGCCGAGGTAAGACGGACCGGCACCTGGACTGAGCGCCGGGCGGCGCCGAGGGTGCGGCCCGGGCGGCTACACTGGGGGTCCGCGGCATGTTGGAGATGGTGACTCCCTTGCTGTTGGGCTGGGGGAGCGAAGAGCCTCGGACTCATGCCGAACATCCCCTACCCCCACCCCCCTATCATGTGCTGCTCCCATGCACTTTTCAGACTCAGCTCTGCCTCACTCTGAGGGGAGGGACCCCCGGCTGGGGCAGGGATCCGCTGGCTTAGGCAGGAAGTGCTGGCGGTCTGGCTTTCGGGGCGGTGAGACAATTCCCCCTCCCCCAAGCTCACCCTGGTTCTGCCCTCTGCTGAGTCAGGGGGTGAGAGACTTGACTCTGGCCTGGGGCCAATGGGAGAGGCAGGTGGCTTTGGGGGTGTGTGTGGGGGGTCCCTCTGGGTTTGTAAGGTCAGCTGTACTGGAAGGGAGTTCTGGATCTAAGGGAGTTCCCACCCTCATAAAGGACCCAGTATGCAACATAGCATGGTTTAGGTTCTTAACTGTGTTAGCTTTTCCCACCTGGCTCCCCTCAGGGCTCACCTGGGCCAAACCACAAACATCCACCTCCTGGGGTGGTGAGCTCACCCTGGTATACCAACAGACGCTTAGCATCACTCCTTCCCCCAGACCTGGCAGAGACATGCTAGTGTCAGGAGTGTGCTTGCAGATGGAGGAAACTGAGGCCCAAGTTAAATGGAGAGGCTGTATCTGGGCTGTCGTGGGTATTTAAAATGTAACAGCTAATTCCCAGTCTTTCTGAGTTTGAGTCCCTGGGCTCCCTTTTCTGGCCTTTTAAATGGGCAACTTGAAAGGAGGGGATGCTGACCTATCACTGCTAGGGTCATTTTACTTTTGGCCACTTGCTTGGGCCTTCCCTCATCTCCCCGTGTTTCTGTCTTCCTTTTGGTGTGGAGAGAGTGAGTCTCTGTAAGAGGGTGGGGCTCAGAAGTCTACCTTTCCTTTACTGCTGCTGCATTGCTGGAGGTGAGGAAATGGTGGGGTGTGTGTGTGTGGGCCCATCCCATTTCGCCTGTATTTACCCTCCCAGTGTCCTTTAACCACCTCCTTTGGAGGAGAATTAGAAGGAACACTTTAGGGGTCAGGAAGCGGGTAGAAAGCCTCTTGTGTGATTGCATCCGGCTTGATCTTCCTTTTGGATAAAGGCCCTACTCCCCTGCGGCCCAACCACAAGTGGAAGTCAGGGGGTGGGGTTGGGATGACTGGACCAAACCCTGAGGGAAGGTTTAGGTGAGGGGTGTTTCCAAGGGCTCTGCAGTCCTAGCAGGACATTGAGTTTGTCCCAGGGCTACCCACTGGGATTTCATCTGAAGTCATCCCCATCTCACGCAAGTAGGCATGGGTCAGAATTGCAGCAGGATGGATTGTGGTCAGACTGTCAGGACTGGCAGGCAGAAGGCTAGTGGACTAGTAATATACTCCAGGGCAGAGCGATGTGGAGGCAGGGGCCTGGAAAAGCTGAGCCTATAGGTCCTTGCTACAGCAGTTCAAGTTTGGGACCATGGGGTCATTGGCCAGGCATTTCCCTGCCTTGTGTTTGGTAATGGGTGGCACTGGGCTTTCAGAACAGCAGGTTGGCCTGATATGAGCCCACGTGCATGGGCAGCACCTGCCTGCCCTTGGCTTTTGTTTCTCTAGGTCTGGGGGTTGCCTCAGGTACTACTGGAGGAAGTCCTGTTCCCTTTTGCTCCAGTCCCCTATTATTGCAATTGTTTCCTTGTCACCTGCCTGGCCCAACTTCTTTTCTGTTTATTAAGAGAAATAAATCTGATCCTTCTAATCTCCACTGGCACTGTTGGCCAGGAAAGGGAAGCCTAAAGAAGGCTTAACTCTTTCAGGGAGAATGTTCATAATGGAGATGCGTGAGGTGGGGGGAAGGATACCCAGAAAAGTCCTGGGAGGGCAGGGGCCTTTATCTCCTCTGCTCTGTTCTGATCGCTGAACCAAAGACAGAGAGATGCAGCCTTGGCTGCTCTAATCATCTTCTTCTTCTTTTTTTAAGAGACAGAGTTTCACTTTTTTGCCCTCAGTAGAGTGCTGTGGTGTCACAGCTCACAGCAACCTCCAGCTCTTGGGCGATTCTCTTGCCTCAGCCTCCTGAGTAGCTGGGACTACAGGTGCCCACCACAACGCCTGGCTACTTTTGTTGCAGTTTGGCTGGGGCTGGGTTTGAACCCATCACCCTTGGTATATGGGGCTGGCACCCTACTCACTGAGCCACAGGTGCCAACCTGGCTGCTCTAATCTGACTCTCGTACTGTGAGATGGGGAAACTGAGCTTGTAATAGAATTTTAAGCACCAATCTTCCAGGATTCCCCTATTGCTCTCACTATCCTGCACAGACTTAGAAGACAGGAAATCTGACATTTATTGTTTATTCTGAATGTGCCAGGAGCGCTGTATCCATTGTCTCATTTGCAGATAGAAAAAATTGAGGCTCAAGAATGGTGAGTAGGGTCGGTGCCTGTGGCTCAGCAGGCTAAGGCGCCAGCCATGTAAACCTGAGCTGGCGGGTTCAAATCCAGCCTGGGCCCGCCAACCAACAATGATGGCTGCAACCCAAACAAAAATAGCCAGGCGTTGTGGCAGGCGCCTGTACTCCCAGCTACTTGGGAGGCAGAGGCAGGAGACTTGCTTGAGCCCAGGAATTGGAGGTTGCTGTGAGCTGTAATGCCACGACACTCTACCCAGGATGACAGCTTGAGGCTCTGTCTCAAAAAAAAAAAAAAAAAAAAAGAATGGTGAGTGAGTGATTTGACCAAATGGGATTTGTTTATTTATTTATTTATGTATAGAGACAGAGTTTCACTTTTTTGCTGTCGGTAGAATGCTGTGGCGTCACACAGCTCACAGCAACCTCCAACTCCTGGGCTTAGGAGATTCTCTTGCCTTAGCCTCTTTATTTATTTATTTTTGAGACAGAGTCCCACTATGTCACCCTTGGTGTCACAGCTTACAGCAAACTCAAATTCTTGGGCTCAAGTGATTCTCTTGTCTCAGTCTCAGAAGTAGCTGGGACTACAAGTACCCGCCACAAGCCCAGCTAATTTTTTTTTTTTTTTTGAGACAGAGCCTCAAGCTGTCACCCTGGATAGAGTGCTGTGGCATCACAGCTCATAGCAACCTCCAATTCCTGGGCTCAAGCGAGTATCCTGCCTCTGCCTCCCAAGTAGCTGGGACTACAGGCGCCCGCCACAACGCCCGGCCATTTTTTGGTTGCAACCGTCATTGTTGTTTGGCGAGCCCGGGCTGGATTCGAACCCGCCAGCTCAGGTGTACGTGGCTGGCACCTTAGCCCGCTGAGCCACAGGCGCTGAGCCTGTTTTTTATTTTTAAACCAGAGCCAATCCAGCTTTCTGCTTTGCATTTGGTTATTGTTTCTTGTCTCTTGTGTGTTTTCTTATTGTCCTTGTGTTTGTTTTAAATAATATGGGCCTTGGCGGCTCCCTGAGCAGTGGGTAGGGCCCTGGACACATATACAGCCAGGCTGGTGGTATCAAATCCAGCCTGGGCCAGTTAAAACAACAGTGACAACTGCAACAAAAAAAATAGCCAAGCATTGTGGCAACTGCCTGTAGTCCCAGCTACTAGGGAGCCTGAGGCAAGAGAATAGCTTAAGCTCAGGAGTTTGAGTTTGCTGTGAGCTATGACGCCACGGCACTCTACCGAGGGTGACTCTGTCTCAGAAAAAAAATTGACCATCAGTCTTCTAGAATGTACCATAGAGTGGATTTGTTTGATTATATCCTTGTGGTATTATTAGTGCATCTCTTTGTATTTCCTGTAGACCAGAGTTTTGGTCTAGACACAGGAGTGTCCAACCTTTTTCGTTTTCTGCCACACATTAGACAAGTAAGAGCTGTTTGGGGCCGTACATTAAATACACAAACACTAACAAAAGCTGATTAGAAAAAAAACAACACCACAGATAAGCAAAAATAGTCCTTAAATCAGCATGTGGCCCTCAGGTAGAGCATGGTTTATTACACCTGTCTTCCACTGGTGACCGTTAGGTTGTCTCCTGAGTCCCGTGTCTGGTCCCTTAGCCACCACAGTATTAGGCCTTCCACATTCCTCAGCAGCTCTGTCAGGACAGCTCCAACAGGAGAACCGGAGACAGTGCTGGGGGTAGGTTTGCCTCAAGGGCACTAAGGAGCCATGGAGGATTCTAAGCAGGGAAGGGAAAGTCTCAGATCTGGGCTTTAGAAAGATCTTCCTGGCCACCAAGTAGAGAGTAGATCTCAGTAAAACTGAGGCTGGGAGCCTAAGGAGGCGCTAAAGCAGGAACAGCATGGGCAGGAATGGGATTTCACTGGGGTGGGGATGCAGGGGAGAGGTGTGCTGGGGGATGTGTGGGTAAGTGGTAAAGAGTCTTCCCACTCATGAAATTATAGTGATGGAAAATCCCGAATCCCAAGGGAGGCAGGGATGGAGACTTGGGTGTGTCATCTGAGGGGCAGCATCCCATCACCCTGACCCTCAAAACCTTTCACATGGACACCTCCGATTCCAGGGAGTGAAAACACAGAGACTCTGGGGATCAGAGACACCTGCTCCTGATGCCCTCCCACAATTTCTCCTTGCTGTCGCTAAATTACTCCTTCCTTCTTCCCTTGTGTCTGTTTTGTAGCCTGACAGGCTGCAGTCCCTGTCTCTGGGGAAGCACATCCTAGGTCCAGAGTAACTAAGGGCGGAATGAGTGAGAGAGGCTCGGTGCCTGTGGCTCAGCGGGCTAAGGCACCGGCCATGTACACTTGAGCTG
This sequence comes from Arctocebus calabarensis, assembly GCA_963573935.1. NCBI lineage: Eukaryota > Metazoa > Chordata > Mammalia > Primates > Lorisidae > Arctocebus > Arctocebus calabarensis. The sequence continues at coordinate 14,186 of CAUYON010090753.1, forward strand.
GCGGGTTCAAATCCAGCCTGGGCCCACCAACCAACAATGACGGCTGCAACCCAAACAAAAATAGCTGGTCGTTGTGGCGGGCGCCTGTAGTCCCAGATACTTGGGAGGCAGAGGCAGGAGACTCACTTGAGCCCAGGAATTGGAGGTTGCTGTGAGCTGTGATGCCACGACACTCTACCCAGGGCAATAGCTTGAGGCTCTGTCTCAAAAAAAAGAATGAGTGAGAGAAACAGACTCAGAATGACGCTTCACCTCTCTGACACCTTGAGCGTGCCCCTCCCTGTCTGGCCTCACTGACGGCTCCTCTGGAAGGGCTCAGGAGTCCCTCCCTCCACTCCCCCATCACTCTGAAGATAAATAAAAAAACTCTTTCACATGCTCTACAGGGCCCAGCATCAGTGTCTCACCTTGGTCGGCCACTGAGATCACCTGGAGAGTCTCTTTCTTTTTATTTTTCTTAATGATCATACAATAAAACTTCAGCCCCTTTGGTGTAGAGTTCAAAAAGTTTTAACACACAATAGGTTCCTTTATATTCTCGCCCCCTCATCCAAGTCAGGATAAGAAAAGATTCCATTATCCCCAAAACCTTCTTTTAAGTCACACACACTCACCCTACCCCAAACCGGTGACAACCACTCTTCTCTTTTCCATCACTGTAGATTCGTCTTTTTAAGAATGTCAAATATGTGGAATCATGCGGTATGTGATCTTTGAGACTGGCTTCTTTCACTCAACATGATGTCTTTCAGATTTGCCTAAGTCTTTGAGTGTATCAATCGTTTGCTCCTTTTATCACAATCATCCTGATTGTGTGGATGTATCTCACTTTGTTTATCCACTCACCACTGAAGGACAATTATGTTGTTTCTAGTATTAGTTCAGGGGGGTGGGAGGGCTTTAAAGTCTTGCTATTTGGGCCCCACACCCAGAGAGTCTGATTACTGGGTCACAGGTATTGGGAGTGTTATTAAAAGTTGCCCTGGTGGTTCAAACACTCACCCCAGTGAAGAGCCATGGTCCCAGCAATCAGACACCTCACTTCTCTAACTCAGATCCTCCTTCCTCTTTGCTCCTCATCCCTGGAACACACCAAGTTTCCTTCTGTTTCAGGGCTCTGCATTTCCCATTCCTGTCCCTGAAAACTCCTCACTTCTCTGTTTGCCTAATCGACTCCCACCTGCCCTCAGGTCTCAGGATTTAAGTCTCCAAGAGGTCCACTCTGAACCATTTCAGACTCTAATGCCAGGCTGTAGCACATCTTTGAGTAAAGACATAGTTAATCTTCCCCCCTCACTAGACTGTGGGCAAGAGTCATGAGGGCAAGAGTCACATTTGTTTTTGTCATTAATTTATCACTACCCAGTGGATTTAATTTTTGTTGACTGAATAAATGATTTATTACATTTCTTTGGTTTTGCTGGACAAGGGACTTGAAGATTGCTTTTGCATCAATACAAGCAGATCCTGGATAAGACCTACTTCTTGACCTACTTCTCCCACTTACAAGAGGAAAGGGGGCCTCAGGCATCCCCACCTCAAACAATAATAGATTTAGCCAGGCATGGTGGCTCATGCCTATATTCCTAGCACTCTAGGAGGCCAAAGCAGGTGGATTGTTTGAGCTCAGGAGTTCAAGACCAGTCTCAGCAAGAGCAAGATGCTGTCTCTACTAAAAATGGAAAAACTAGCTGGGTATTGTGGCAGGGGCCTGTAGTCTCCGCTACTGGGGAGGATGAGGCAAGAGTATTGCTTGAGCCCAAGAGTTTGAGGCTGCCATGAGCTATGTCTCAAAAAAAAAAAAAAATCATGAATTAGCAAAGGGTAGAGCGGGGGACAGTTGGGAGGCATGAAAGTGGTTGCTAATAGCAGCATCGTTATTGAGATACTGAGTCTTGGGTTTACTGGGGAGGTTGGAAATGTGGACCTGGTACTCCCAAATTGAGCCAAGACCTTGAGAAATCTGACACAGACCCATGTCAGGGGTACCCCTTAGGTACCACCAGAACCAGAAGCAAATCCTCTCCAGAGGAAGGCTTCCCCAATTTAAGTTTGATGTAAAAGCAATCTCCAATTCCCTTGTCTAGCAAACCCAAAACTCAATGACTAAGATCAAGTAATAAACTCATGCTCAAAAACCACCAAGTGCACAAGAAAGTAAGCCACCATGAGTGAGATTCAGCAGAAGCAACTGCTCTAGTTATCTACTGCTGCTAAATAAACTACCTCTAAACCTGGTGGCTTCAAACTAGGACAATAATTCATTTTGCTGACAAAATGGCAGTGTGGGCTGAGTGCAGTGGCTCATATCTATAATCCTAGCACTCTGGGAGACTGAGGTGAGTGGATTGCTTGAGCTCACAAGTTCAAGACCAGACTGAGCAAAATCAAGACCCTGTCTCTACTAAAAATAGAAAAACTGAGGCAAGAGGATCACTTGAGCCTGAGAGTTGGAGGTTGTTATGAGCTATGATGCCATGGCACTCTACCCAGGGTGACAGCTTGAGAGTCTGTCTAAAAATAAATAAATAAATAAATAAATGGCAATGTTGGCAGGGCTGAACAAGGATAGTTTGTTTCTGCTCCATGCATTATGAAGGGGGGTGGTTCAACTTAGGGCTAGACAATGCATTTTCTTTTCTTTCTTTCTTTTCTTTTTGAGACAGAGTCTCACTATGTCTCCCTCCATAGAGCGCTATGGCATCATAGCTCACAGCAACTCCAAACTCCTAGGCTTAAGCAATTCTCTTGCCTCAGCCTCCCAGTAGCTGGGATTACAGGCTCCCACCACAATGCCCAGCTATTTCTTGTTGCAGTTGTTGTTGTTTAGCTGGCCCAGGCTGGGTTCGTATCTGCCAGCCTCAGTGTACATGGCTGGCACCGTAACCACTGTGCTATGGGTGCCGAGCCTGGACAATGCATTTTCAAGATGATGTGCTCACATGTCTGACAACCTGCTAGCTGTTGGTGTGGAGCTCAGTCAAGCATCTGCCTGTATGGGCTTCTTTTTTCTTTTTTTAATTTTTATTAAGAGACACAGTAGCGAATGAGCACAGGTATTAGGCATGTTTTTTCCTCTCTTCCTGGAGGGGTACCAGCCCCCCAACCAAAGCAAGTGACATGGCCTCAGGTGCTCCCCGAGGAACATTGCCTAAGATGGAAAAACTTCTTTATCTGTGGACATGTTCATAGGAGGAAGTAACCGGAGGGCTTCACAGGGTGAAGCTGGGGGTTGGGCACTTGCAGAGGTTACAGGAAGAGGTACTTTGTCCTTTTCTCTTTTTATTTATGGCTAAGCTTCAAGTTTTGGGGAACTATCAGCCAGACACTATTGTGGTTAAGCTTGCAGCCACATGTTGAGAAAGTATGTTTAATTTAGATTAACTATATATGTATCCAGCAGCTGAACAAAGAATTTTCATGGCAGCTTCTGCTGTTTTATCATTGTTCATTCCTTTTTCTATTTTTATACTTTTATTTGATCAGTGTGTATAAAAACACCCAATAAATGTGGGTTGTCACTGAGTGCCTGAGCCAGCACCAGTCTCCCTTTCATCAATAGAATGATTGATGTGCAGTACTTTCCTCTTGTGTGCAGTACTTTCCTCTGTGTCCCTGATCAGTTAAGTTCCGCGTTGACTACATCCTCCCATTTCTAATCTCAAGGATGTTTGCACTTAGAACCTTCTTAATTAAGAAAGTCCTCTTAGAAAAACAGTATACAACACATTTGTTTATTTCCCTGTCAATGACTGTCCTTACATCTTTTTCCTGTAATCTCCCTTTCACTGGCTTTGTCATCTTGCACATTCTTTTTTTGAAATTATTTTTCCCCTACCTCCCCTCTCTTCCCCCTAACTTGAATGAATGGAGTTTTTCTCTTGTGTAGGCATGTATTAGTTCATCTACTGGCTTCATATTAGTATTGAGTACCTTGGATAATTGCTTTTCCATTCTTGTGATACTTCACTAAAGAGAAAGTTCTCCAACTCCATCCAGGTTAATACAAAAGATATAAAGTCTCCATCTTTTTATGGCTAAATATTATTCCATGGTATACATATACCACAGTTTATTAATCCATTCATGGATTGGTGGGCACTTGGGTTGCTTCCACATCTTGATGATTGTAAATTGAGCTGCAATAAACAATCTAGTTCAAATGTCTTTATGACAACTTTTTTCCTTCTGAGTAGATGCCAACTAATGGGATTGCAGGATCAAATGGAAGGTCAATTTTGAGTTCTTTGAGGATTTTACATACTTCTTTCCAAAAAGGCTCTGTTAGTTTGCAATCCCACCAATAGTGTAAGAGTGTTCCCTTCTCTCCACATCCACGCCAGCATCTGCCTGTATGGGCTTCTTTACAGGATGGCTGTTGAGTTTTGTTTGTTTTTTTTTTTTGAGACAGAGCCTCAAGCTGTCACCCTGGATAGAGTGCCGTGGCATCACAGCTCACAGCAACCTTCAATTCCTGGGCTCAAGTGAGTCTCCTGCCTCTGCCTCCCAAGTAGCTGGGACTACAGGCGCCCGCCACAATGCCTGGCCATTTTTTGGTTGCAGCCATCATTGTTGTTTGGCGGGCCTGGGCTGGATTCGAACCTGCCAGCTCAGATGTACGTGGTTGGTGCCTTAGCCTGTTGAGCCACAGGCGCCGAGCCAGCTGTTAAGTTCTTAGTATGAGCATCCTGAAGGAACCAGGAAGAAGCTGCATTGCCTTTTATGATCCAGGCTTGCAAGTCACACAGTGTCATTGTCATAACCTGCCCAGATTCAAAGGGCAGGAACACAGATCCTGTCTTTCAATGGATAGTGTCAAGACACCTTGTAAGAAAAGCAAATCTTGTTGTGGCCATCTTTGGGAAATATAATCTGCCACAATAAACAAAAGATTCAGACCTGCAAAGTTTCAGATGCTGGAACTGGCAAAACAAGACTATAAGTTAGCCCTTCATGAAATATTTAAAGAAATATGATGCACAATCACAAATATAACAAGCAACAAGATACCATCAGGAATGAAAATGTAAGTTTAAAACATAAGCATGAAAAAATATAAATGATAAATGAAACTTCTAGAGATGAAATACATAATAAATGAAAATAAAATCTCAGTGGATTAAACATAGATGAAGACAGAACAATTGAATTGGAAGATCTACCAAAGCTCCATGCTCTCAAGTATATCAAATTACACAACACAGAGAGACAAAGAGATTGATATAAGACCAATATGCAAAAGAAAAGTTAAAGTACATAAGATATCTAGTAAAAGTGTTAAAAGTAGACATTACATAGAATGAAGAAGATGCAATCTTTGAAGAAATAATGGCTGAGAATTTTCTGGAGCTGACTGAAAAGCATGAATTCCCAGCCCAAGGAGCAAGCCTATCCTAAACTAATTAAGTGAAAAGAGACCCAGCCAGATGCAGTGGCAGGTGCCTACAATCCCAGCTTCTCAGGAGGATCATTTGAGTCAGGAGTTGGAGGCTGCCGTAAGTCAAGATCCCTGCACTCTAACCTGGGTGACATGGTGAGAACCTGTCTCCAAAACAATAACAAGAAAACAAAGAGAAATCCACACCTAAGTATGCCATACTGAAACATTAAAGATAATGTGATCTATTATTTATCTATGCATCCTCCAGAGTATAGTGTGGACTAGGGACACTCCACAAATTCCACTGGAATTCTATTGGATCAAGAGAGTGGCTATGGGCCGAGAGTCGTGGCTCACACCTGTAATCCTAGTACTTTGGGAGACCAAGGCAGGTGGATTGCTTGAGCTCTGGAGTTCAAGACCAGCCTAAACAAGAGTGAGACCTCATCTGTACTAAAAAAAAATAGAAAAACTGGCCAGGTGTTGTGGTGGGCACCTGTAGTCTCAGCTACTCAGGAGGCTGAGGCAAGAGGATCACTTGAGCCCAAGAGTTTGGGGTTGCTGTAAACTATGATGCCACAGCATTCTACCCAGGGCACAAAGTGAGACTCTTAAAAAAAAAAGAGAGAGGGAAAGGGCAGGTATATCTCAAGTCAAGATCATGGACAAATTAAAGGCAAGGAGATGGAAACAAATAATGCTTCTGGAGAAGAAAAGCATTTTTCTGACCTATCCAAAAAACAAAACTAGAATTGGTGGAAAGTGAAGATGAAAATGAGGGTGTGGGAGGGGGAGAGATTGGATGAGGACCCTTGAGTGCCCGGCAGAACATAATGAGTTTCTCAACAGCAGCCTTGAAATGGTGTTGCAGAAAGGTCCTAGATGCTCCTTCCATGGGTCATCACCCATTTTGCGGTGAGAGGAACAGGGCCTTTGACACCAGCACTAAGGCAGAGTGGAAGAGTCCACAGCTCATTTGTTTAACTGATCACCTGATGACCCCCGGAAGCCACCACTGGGGTTGAAGACTAAAATACACTGAGGCCAGGTCCAAGGACATGCCTACTCCTGGAGCCTCAAGTACAGCTCGCTCATCCAATGCAGAAAGCCAACCCAGAGTGGAAGACGGGGCACTGCTGCTTTCCAAGAGAAGACTCTACATTGCCACCAGCAAAAAGATGAATGACGAGTGGGTGACAAAAACTGGACTCATGAGTGATTCTGATGGTTGCAGGAGATAATATATAGCAGAACCTCCATCATTGGCCACCTCCCTACACTGACCACCTTCTTAAGTTGACCTAATTTTCACAGACCAGACATGCACCACATGTACGTATCAGTACAGGAGGCCTAGTTCCTTATGTTGGCCAGTTTGTTATAATCCCTTCGGGGGCCAACTTACAGAGCTTCTGCTGTATGTGAAGAATTTAGGACGTGGATTAGCATGCTGAAACAACTCGTAACTACCACCTGTCCATTATTTTCATTGTTGCAACTATTCACTAGCTTCCCATCACCCACAGAATAAAGCACAAACCCCATAGGATGACCTTTGTGTGTTATCCTTGCCCATCTCACTAACCTTAATTCTGATCATTTCTGCCTTGGCCTTTATTCTCCAGCAACAATTTTAGGAAAATCCCTCCCTATGTTGAGCTCCTGAGTCCTCTCTACCTGATGCCTGGAACAGCTACTTATCCTTTACTATTGGGGTTCAGAGACCACTTATATGCAAAGGACAGTCCCTGGTCAGTTTTAATCTCTAGTGCAGAATCTTTCTCAGGAGCTCCAGAACCCAGTATTATATACTCTGATTCCTACAGCAGATAAGATTGGTTCCTCTCACATGGGGCAGTACTGTCCCCTGGTGGGAGGTTTGGAAATTTTCACAAACGTTATTTTTGGCTAAGACATTGATTTGAGGGCGCTTACCGGGAGTTTAGAAGTCAGGGGACCAAGAATGCAGGACCCTGAGCCCACATCCTGAACAACTTGAAAATATCCTTTCAGGCCTTTATATAGGCTTAAAAAAGTTGATAGTCATCTGAGATTATGAATATAACACACATACATACGCATGACAATTTGGGATATGTTTTAAAATATATTGATGTTTTCTGAAATGAAACTGTGATATAGAGTGAAAGTTGTACTTTCTTATGTTGTTCAGAACAAGCCCAAATGGTGTACACCATATCAGAAAATCCCCATTCTAACCACAATTCCATCTATGACGTATGTATAATGTAAAATTTTAAGTGAAATATAACAGAAATGTATAAAGATGTATATAATGTATAAAGTGAAGTATAAAGAAATGTACTCGTACGACAAGTGTTCAGTATACATTTTCAGAAAGTGGTGACAACTATGTTACTAGCACCTGGGTCAAGAAACAACATTATCAGCCCTTACCAGAAGCCTTCCCAGTGCCAAGTTCAATCACTATCCCCATCCCCTAAAAGTAACCACTCTTCACTTCTAATGCCACTGATTAGTTTTGCCTATTTTCAACTTTACATAGATAAAATCATATAGTATGTTCTGTTTGGGTCTGACATGCGATTCATTCTCGTGTTGGTGAGATTCATCTCTATGATGGGGGCATCAGTAGCTCTTTCATACCACGGGGTGGACTTACAGTGTAGCTCTCCATTCTCCTTTCATTGACACTTGGAGTTTTTCCAGTTTGAGGCACAAGTGAACTTTCCAGTTCAATGTCTTTTTGTTCACATATATGAGCATCTCTATTTGGTTTAGAATTATAGGGTCACAGGGTATGCGTATGATAATTTAGTAGATACAGCCAAACAGTTTTGTGAAGCGGCTGTTAATTTACACTCCCACAAGTGCCTGGTTGTATGTAAGCATTTTTGTTTTATTTTCCTTTTTTCTTCTGGACCTCAGGAATTCAAAACAGATTAACCATTATCCATAGTTTATAATGGACATTCACTCAAAGCCTATTTTTGTGGTTAGTTAGTTGGGTTTTTCATTTTTTGTTTTGTTGTGGTGAAAAGTACATAACCTAAAATTGACTATCTTACCCAGTTTTAATTAGTCCAGTGGTATTAAGTATGTTCATAGTTTTGCTCAATCATTACCACCATCCATCTCCTTAACTATTTTCATCTTGCAAAACTGAAACTTTCTACCCATTAAATAATAAGTTAATTCATTCCTCATTTCTCCCTTCTCCAACCCCTGGCAACCACCATTCTTCTGTCTGTGTGATTTTGATCACTCTAGGTACCTGAAATAAGTGGAATCATATAGTATTTGTCTTTTCGTGACTGACTTATTTCATTTAGCATAATGTCCTCAAGATTCTGCCATGTTGTTGCAGAAATTTCCTTTCTGCTGTTGTGTCAAAATTTACTTTCTTTATAAGCCTGAATAATATTCCATTGTAGGTATATACACCACACTTTGCCTATTGTTCATTTGTTGATGGACACTTTGGTTGTTGCCACATTTTAGCTATTGTGAATAATGTTGCCTTGAACGTGAAAGTGCAAATATTCACGCTTTCAATTCTTTTAGGAATATACCCAAATTGCCAGATCAAATGGTAATTCAATGTTTAATTTTCTAAGGAGCCACCATGCTGTTTTCTGCCACAACTGTACCATTCCCACTAATAGTACACGAGGGTCCCACCTTCCCCACATCCTTGCTAACATTTGTTATTTTCTTTTTCTTTTTTAGTATTAGCCATTCTAATGCATGTGATGTGGTGTCTCATGTTGGGGCTTTGATTTGCATAAATTATAACTTAAAATTTACTATCTTTTTATCTAGTTTTGTCTAGCATCTTTTTTTTTTAAGGCAGAGTCTTACTTTGTCGCCCTGGGTAGAGTGCTGTGGTGTCACAGCTCACAGCAACCTCCAACTCTTAGCCTCAAGTGATTCTCTTGCCTCAGCCTCCCGAGTAGCCCACCACAGGCGCCCACCACAACACCCGGCTATTTTTAGAGAGGGTCTCACTCTAGCTCAGGCTGGTCTCAAACTCATGAGCTCAGACGATGCACCCTCCTCGGCCTCCCAGAGTGCTGGGATTACAGGTGTGGGCCACCTTGCCCCTCCTTGTCCAGCATCTTTCATGAGCATTTTCTCATCTTCTTTTGAGAAATGTTTATTGAAGTCCTTTGCTCATTAGTGAATCTGGCTTTTTTTATTGTCCAGTTTTAGGAGTTTTCTGTATCTGCTAAATATCAATTCCTTATCAGAGAAATGATTTGCAAATATTTCCACCTATTCTGTGGGTTGCCTTTTTACTCCACTGATAGTTTCTTCTGATGTACAATAGTTTTGAATTTTCCTGAAGTCCAATTTGCCTTCCTTTTTTTTTGTCACCTGTGCCTTTAGCGTCATATCCAAGAAACCATTGACAAATCCCATATCATGAAGCTTTGTCCTATGTTTTCTCCTGAGAATTTTATAATTTAACTCTTAAGTGTAGATCTTTGGTCTATTTTGAGTTAATTTTTATATATACTGTAAAGAAAGGCCAACTTCATCCTTTTGGATATGGATATCCAGTTTTTTGTTGAAAAGCTTCTTCTTTCGTCACTGAATAGTTCTGGCATCCTTGTTGGAAATCATTTGACTGTGCATGGGAGGGTTTATTTCTGGGCTCTCTATTTATGGTCTATATGTCAGACTTTTTGCCAGCACCATACTGTTTTGATTACCATAGCTTTATAGTAAGTTTTGAAATCAGAAAGTGTGAATCCTCCAACTTTTCAAAGTTGGGGTTTTTTTGTTTTTGTTTTTGTTTTTTGCTGTTTTTGGCCAGGGCTGGATTTGAACCCTTCACCTCTGGCATATGGGGCCAGTGCCCTACTCCTTTGAGCCACAGACGCCACTCGTTCTTGTTGTTGTTTTTGAGACAGAGTCTCACTCTGTCAGGGGAGTAGAGTGCCATGGCATCATAGCTCACAACAACCTCAAACTCTTGGGCTTGAGCAATCCTCTTGCCTCAGCTGCAGGAGTAGCTGGGACTACCAGTGCCCACCACAATATCCAACTAGTTTTTCTATGTTTAGTAGAGATGTTGTCTTGCTCTTGCTCATACTAGTCTCAAACTCCTGACCCCAAGCAATCCACCCTTCTCAGCCTCCCAGAGGGCTAGAATTACAGACATGAGCCACTGCACCTGGCTTTAAACTTAGCTTTTGATGATGTTATAAACACCTACACATCCACCACCCAAAACTAAAGCTGACAATGACCTGCCTCTAACCATATAGTCTCAGCTATCACACTCTCAAGGTAAATACCGTTTTGAATCATGTGTTCAACTTTGACTTGCTTTCCTTTTGATATATTCTTAGGGATGTTTTTATTTTAGTTTTTTGTTTGTTTGTTTTGAGACAGAGTCTCACTCTGTATCCCTGGATAGAGTGTTGGGGAGTCATAGCTCACAGAAACCTCTTGCCCTGACTTGAGCGCTGTGGCATCATCATAGCTCACAGCAACCTCAAACTCTTGAGCTCAAGTGACCCTCTTGCCTTAGCCTCCCAAGCAGCTGGGACTACAGGCACCTGCCACACACCTGGCTAGTTTTTCTATTTTTTTTTTTTTGAGACAGAGCCTCAAGCTGTCACCCTGGATAGAGTGCTGTGGCATCACAGCTCACAGCAACCTCCAATTCCTGGGCTCAAGCGAGTCTCCTGCCTCTGCCTCCTAAGTAGCTGGGACTATAGGCACCCACCACAACGCCTGGCCATTTTTTGGTTGCAGCCGTCATTGTTGTTTGGCGGGCCCGGGCTGGATTCAAACCCGCCAGCTCAGGTGTACGTGGCTGGTGCCTTAGCCCATTGAGCCACAGGCGCCAGGCCTAGTTTTTCTATTTTTGTAGAGACACATCTGGTTTTGAACTCCTGGCCACAAGCAATCCACCTGCTTCAGCCTCCCAATATCTTACTTTTTAACTTAATAAGAGAGGTGTCATGTTGTTTGTCACTTTGGGAGATTTGTTTTCTTTATATCATATGGCTATTATTGATTCATTTGTTTTATTCATTTTAATTGTAAAATATTCCAGTGTGTGACTCTAATACTACATATATATCCACTCTCCCACCCCTGAATATTTGGGCTGCTTCAAAATCTCTACTGCTGTAAGCAGGGCTGCTATGAACATGTGTGGAAATTTTACTTAGATGTTGAAACTGAATTGTTGGATCATAGAATATACTAATGTTCAACTTTAGAAGATAATTTCAAATGGGTTTTCAAAATGGTTGCACCAATTTACCTCTGTAATTTCTTTTTCTTAACTTGGGCTGATTGGCTTTTTTTTCTGATTGGATTTGGCCTGCCTCAAATTCAGAGTAAGGGCACTGCATTTCAGAGTCAGACAGCTGTGTGTCGCTGGGCCCCAAGGTGCTATAGAAATGGGGTAGCCAACCCCTGGACCAGCAGTAATTACGGGCAAGGAGGGAAACCAACTACCTGCAAGGGGAGAACCGAGGAAGTGGATGAGGTCTGCAGACAACAGGAGATGTAACAGGTAAAGGATGAAAAAAGCGGCACAGATGTCCACATCCCACAAGACCTGTGCCCATGTGCCTATTCTTTGCTCCTATGACACTGCCCATTTACAACAATTTTACAATTTTAACTTGCGTTTGACATAATTTCAGACCTACAGAAAAGTTCTAAGAATGATATAAATAATTCCAACATGTACTTTACCCACACATCCCAAATGTCAATGTTTTACCTCATTTGTTCTTTATCCTTTTCTATCTCTTTGTAAATGTACATTTTGAATCCAGGGATAGTGGCTCACGCCTGTAATCCTAACATGCTGAGAGGCCGAAGTGGGTGGATGGCTTGAGCGCAGGAGTTCGAGACCAACCTGAGCAAGAGTGAGACCCTGTCTCTAGTAAAAATAGAAAAACTAGCCAGGCATGGTGGTGCACACCTGTAGTCCTAGCTGGTAGGACATGTAGAGTTGCTGCTCTGGAGGCTGAGGCAAGAGGATCAATTGAGCCCAAGAGTTTGAGATTGCTGTAAGCTATGACACCATAGCACTCTACCCAGTGCAACAGAGTGAGACTCTGTCTCGATAAAGAAAAAAAAGGGGGCGGCACCTGTGGCTCAGTCAGTAAGGTGCCAGCCCCATATACCGAAGGTAGCGGGCAACAAAAAAATAGCCAGGCGTTGTGGCGGGCACTTGTGGTCCCAGCTACTCGGGAGGCTGAGGCAGGAGAATCGCCTAGGCCCAGGAGTTGGAGGTTTCTGTGAGCTGTGTGATGCCATGGCACTCTACCACGGGCGATAAAGTGAGACTCTGTCCTACAAAAAAGAAAAAAAGTACATTTTTTCAGTTATTTGAGAATAAGTTAAAGATACAATACCCTTTTACACCAAATATATATATTTAATGCATATTTTCTAGAACAAGGCATTCTCTTATATAACCATATAGTCTATTATAATAAAGTGAGCTTTGATTCATTATTATCTGATCTACAATCCTTATTCAGAGTTTTCCAGTTGTCCCCATAATTCCTTTAGTCCTCAGATGTCATGTTTCTTTAATCTCTTTTAATCTGAAAGGATTCTTCAGTCTTCTTTTGTGTTGTAGAACCCTTTCATATATGAGTATTAGTGGCCAGTTATTCGTAGAGTACCCCTCAATTTGGACACATCTTCCTCACGATTAGAAGCAGGCTATGCCCATTAGTCAAGAGTCATGCTGATATGCTATTGTATCCTCCTTTGTTCTTTTTTCTTTTGGGAGCAGAATTTCACTTTGTCACCCTGGGTAGAGTACCGTGGCATCAGAGCTCACAGCAACCTCAAACTTTAGGCTCAAGCAATTCTCTTGCCTCAGCCTCCCAAGTAGCTGGGACTACAGACACCTGTCATAATGTCCAGCTATTTTTCGAGATGAGGTCTCACTCTGGCTCAGGCTAGTCTCAAACCTGTAATCCACCCACCTTGACCTCCCAGAGTGCTGGGATTACAGGCATGAGCCACTGCACCTGGCCCTCTTCCTTGGTTCTTCATATCAAAGGCCCATGAGGTCAATTTGTCCCAATAATCTTGGTTATCTGATGAAAGAGATACCTGTTAGCTGTTCTCCACTGTGAAATTACTATTTTCCCTTAGTAACTAATAAAATAAGTGCTTTTTTCTTTTTAGCTCTTCTAGTTTGAGTGAGTTCCTACCCTTTCCAAATTATTCATTTTTACATCAGTGAACTAATGACTCAATTCAAACTGACATAAGAGGAGGGGAATTTATAGTTACAACTAACTGAAGACACATACATTCATTTTTACATCAGTGAACTAATGACTCAATTCAAATTGACGTAAGAGGAGGGGAATTTATAGTTACAACTAACTGAAGACACATACACCTGAGCTGGCAGGTTCAAATCCAGCCTGGGCCTGCCAAACAACAATAATGGCTGCAACCAAGAGAATGACCTAAGCAAGGAGTGGAATTTGTAGTCCAGAAGTAGCTCTGACTTCAGCTGCAGCTAGCTCCAGGGGCTTGGTATAATCAGGAATTTGTCTTGTTTGTCAATTGTAGTAACCTACCAGTCAAGAAGACACCTAAAGGCCCCTAACTGTTTTAGCCTGAGTCCCCGTCCATCTCAAACCCCACTATTGGTTTAATTCTGAGAACAGGTTACAAGGAAGTTCTCTGAGTTCCCTGACCTCCCTAACCACAGTTCAAACAATGGTGAAAACTCACTCAAGCAGAGTTTCCCAAGCTATAGAGTCTCCCAAGCCAAGTTAGTTTTCATGCCAACTGCCACAACACGACCCCCTGTGCCAGCCCCCTGACTGTAGCCCCACCCCAAGAACCACCATGATGTAACCCCCTGAGCTAACCACCTGACTGTAACCCCACCCTGTAACCAGCCACATTCCGCTTTTGTATATGCTTGCTTTGCCACATCAGCACAAAAAGGGTATAAAGGGCTGCCTGCATTTCTCTTCAAGGCCGTTTGCCCTTTGGGCAGCGGTCCACCTATACAGATGTAATAAATGACAACCTGATTTGAGCCATTTGCCCTTTGGGGCAGTGGTTCACCTGTGCAGGTGTAATAAATCATCACCACCTGATTTGAGCCTAAAGTGGGGTCCATGTATGCTTATGGGTGGCATAAATTACAACACGATGTCTCTATAGATTAAGATTAAGGGGGACTAGATGCTGGAAAGGCAGAACCAAAAGGTATCTGCTACATTGTATCAAAAAACAGAGGAGGAGGGTGGCGCCTATGGCTCAAAGGAGTAGGGCGCTGGCCCCATATGCTGGAGGTGGCGGGTTCAAACTCAGCCCCAGCCAAAAACTGCCAAAAAAAATCACAGAGGAGGAGGGGAAGGGGAAGAAGAGGAAGAGGAAGATAATGGAAGAGGAGGAGAGGAAGGCGAAGAAGAAGAAGAAGTAGAAAGTACATGAAGAGGTCAAACCACAGCCTAATTATTTTGGAAAGCCTCACCCAAGCAGTTGATGATACTGAGCAATCCAGCACCTGGATTAGCAACACCTTCCCTGGCCACAATGACTGGCCCAGGTATGGGTATAAGATCCAGGCTGGGAGGATGAAAGACAGCCCTAGGACTTTACAAAACTATTGACAAACTAGTACTCTGGCTGCTAAGCTTGCAGGCTATCAATTGAAAATTATAGGTGGTTATCAAGTCTACCTGAGAATAAAGCCAACACAGAGAAAAGTAGAGCCAAGAGAAACAGAGAGCAGGACCCCTCATGGCTTTGTTTCAGTACTAGATCCAGCAGTGCCTAAAGCCAACACTACCCCCGGAAGCATCAGCTACAAGAGCCGATAAAGTCATTTTCCAGCATAAGCCAATGTGGCAACCGAATGTGTAGGCTTTGTCTTAGAAAAGGAAAAATATACACTTAGAAAAATCCGGCTCAGCACCTGTGATTCAAGCAGCTAAGGCGCCAGCCACATACACCTGAGCTGGTGGGTTCGAATCCAGCCCGTGCCCACCAAACAACAATGGCGGCTGTAACTAAAAAATAGCCAGGCATTGTGGCGGGCGCCTGTAGTCCCAGCTACTTGGGAGGCGGAGGCAGGAGACTCCTCCACCCAAGGGCTGGAGGGTGCTGTGAGCTGTGATGCCACGGCACTTTACCCAGAGCGACAGCTTGAGGCTCTGTCTCAAAAATAATAATAATAATAATAAATATCATCCTTAACTATAAATGCTCCATTCTTCATAGAAATAGGCAGATTTCTCTGCCATCCTGCCATTGAATATAAAGAATGAGGATTATCTTACTGACCTGCTTTATTATGGAACTTGTTTTTTAAAGTCATTTCTATTGAGGTGTAATTTATGTGCAATGAAATGTACCCGTCATCTTAGTGTACAGTTCAATGAGTTTTGACAAATCTCTGCATCTGTGTCACCACCAGCACAATCATGACATAGAATATCTTCCATCACCTTAAAAAGTTTCTTTCCTGGCCAGTCTTGGTGGCTAATACCTGTAATCCTAGCACTTTGAGTGGCTGAAGTGGGTGGATCGCTTGAGCTCAGGAGTTCAAGACCAGCCAGAGCAAGAGTGAGACCCTGTCTCTACTAAAAATGAAAAACTGAGGCAAGAGGATTGCTTTAGCCCAAGAGTTTGAGGTTGGTGTGAACTATGACACCATGGCACTTTACAGAGAGGATGAAAAGCTTGTGGCTCAACGGGCTAAGGCGCCAGCCACATACACCTGAGCTGGCAGGTTTGAATCCAGCCCGGGCCTGCCAAACAACAATGACGGCTGCAACCAAAAAAATGGCCGGGCATTGTGGCGGGCGCCTGTTGTCCCAGCTACTTCGGAGGTGGAGGCAGGAGACTCGCTTGAGCCCAGGAATTGGAGGTTGCTGTGAGCTGTGATGCCACAGCACTCTATTCAGGCTGACAGTTTGAGGCTCTGTCTAAAAAAAAAAAAAAAGAAAGAAAGAAAGAAAAAGTAAAACTCTGTCTCAAAAAAAGAAAAAAATTTCTTTCCCCTCTCATGGGGAACCACTGATTTGCTCTCTGTCACCATAGATTAGTTTTGCCTGATATAGAATTTCTATAAATAAAAGCATACAGTATCTATTCTTTTGCATCCAGCTTCTTTTAATAGTCTATTTTCTGTAGAGTTTACTGTTGCTTACATGTGTCATAGTTTATACATTATGTTTTAGATAGCTAGAAAATAATAAAACAAGAATATATAGGACATAGTAATGGTTCACAAATTCCACTTATTATTAGCATTTCAGATTTAACTGAACTCAAAGTAATGGAGTTTTTAATTTGTCTTTTCCCACATCCAAAAAATTTACTTCAAAAGCATAGAAACCCTCAGAGCAGCTCTTCATTTTTGAGATGTGATTTACAATTCACTCTGTCTCTTTGGAGAAGTTTAGTTTCCAAAGCCAACTCCAGGAGGAGCTTTGTGTATATTGTGACATCAGCTTAAATCATCTTCTGTCACCGACACATCCCTCTCTGCCCTGTTCTGGAAAAGGCCAAAGCCTTCGGTGTCTTATGAAGTTCACTGAATAAGCTCAGCCCAGGATGGATGGAAAAGGACCATTGAAAAGTTAGATCCGGGGCGGCGCCTGTGGCTCAGTGAGTAGGGCGCCGGCCCCATATGCCAGAGGTGGTGGGTTCAAACCCAACCCCGGCCAAAAACTGCAAAAAAAAAAGAAAAAAGAAAAGTTAGATCCTGTGTGTGTAGGAAAAGGATGCTGAGCAGGCTCTCACACCAGATGTCCCCTTAGCTCAAAGGGTAGAGAATCGGGTTCCACAGTGTCCACGTCTCCTGCCACCTGATCATAGATTCTTCTTGGATCCTCATACTTCTCCTCAGGCCAGCGGAGATCACTGGAGCCCTGGTCGGCAAAAAGTGAAGTTAGAACCAGGGAGAGATGCCTTGTGGGACGTAATCGAGGATCTGAGAGACACATAGCCTGGCTCAACTTCCCAGAAAATAAGTTTTAGATTTTGATTATGGAAAAAAACCCAACATATACAAAGAAGAGAGCAATGATAATGAACTCCCATCATGAACCTCAAAGTACTCATCACCAAACTTCAATAACATCGGTCCTTGGATAATTGATATATCTATGTCCCTGTCTTCTCATCCCCCACCCCACCAACTGGATTATTTTGAAGCAAGTTCACGATATCCCATGATTTCATGTCAGAGAATGAGTTTTAGAAATATGAAACCTTTAAAAGTCCTTGGTATCAGCTATGGCAATTGTAGAATGTGAGTCATGATTCTGTTAGTACTATGAATTTCCAGAGCATTACTTCCCTCAAAATAGAAGAGAAAAAAGATCGTGACGCCCTTACTAGGGATGTGCTTTGTCCTAGAGCTAGGAGAAATTGGTTGTTTTAGCTTGGCAAGCTTTACAGCAGATTGGCCCATGATTCAAATACAGCTGCCACCTGTTTGTGTACTGCCCAGTGGCTAAGAATGGCTTTACATTTTTAAATCGTTGGGAAAAAGTAAAAAGGATAATATTGGTGACATAGGCAAATCCTATGAAAGTCAGATTTCAGTGTCCAAAAATAAAGTTTTATTGAAACATAGCCACACTTGTTCATTTATTTATCATCTTTGGATGCTTTTACCCTATAGTGGCAGTGTTGAGTAGTTTTTCTTTTTAATTTTTAATTATGATGGATACATAATAGTTGTACAGTTTTGAGGAAGACTGCATGTCCCACAAAGCCCAAAATATTTACTATCTGGCCTTCACAGAAAAAGTCTGCAGACGCCGTCTGTGCTTGGAGGGCACATATGGTCCAGCACCATGGACAGCGTTGTGCACGTTATTTCTTTGTGGGTGGAGCGCTTCCATCTGAGAACAATGTTCCATATGGGGTCTCGTTAGGAAGGGAAATCCTTGGCCCAGAAGTGCCAGAGCATTGGCCAACACACAGAAAGTCAAGGGTTCTCTCCCACCTCCCTCACTGTGCGACGGGGTGCGGGTGGGGGACTAGTGGTCAAAGTGCCTGTCATTTTTGCCTAACCAGTCACCAACTCCACTTTCTGCTGGGCTCACTGCCCCCCTCCCACTCTCAAGCGACTGATTTGAGTAGGGCTGGCCCCTACTCCCTGATTCCACAGTGGGCACTGACCCAAGCCTGTCCAGTTAGCATATTCTATCCCCTGCTTCACTGGTTCAGCAATGAGAATGTGACCCAAGCTAGATCAGTAAGTGTCAGCACTGGGTATTTGGAGCTTTTGGAAAAGAGGCATGCCCTTTCCCTGAATATTTCTATTGTAAAAAGATACAAACCTAGATTTTCTAGGGACATTTTTAGAGAGGAAATTCTGAGTCCATCTGGGCCTGAAAATAATTTTGTCCCTGACTTTTCAACAGAGTAGGCCAAAAATTCTTTCTCTCTGCTTAACCAGCACAGTGGAGATGATTAATTATCCAAGGAAATGCACACCTTCCTTCTTCAGCAATAATGGAATTATAGTAAGGCCAAGCTAGACATCTCACAGTTGCCTCCTTTGCAGCTAGGTGTAACCATGTGACCACGTCCTCACCAGTGGAATAAGAAAAGAATGGACCCATTTCTGGTCCTGGGTTGAAAAGTAGGGTCATGCTACCACCACACTCTCTTTGTCCCTTTCCCACTGGCTAGAACCCCCACTGAACTGGCCCATCTTTGCAGACTTGGATGACATGCTAAGAGACAGCAGAGGAACACAATGGAAAGAAGTTAGATTTTAGAATAGCCACATCCAGCTGGGCCACTCACTTATGACCATGAGAAAGAAACAGACTGTGTTCACTAGGCCACTAGATTATGGCCAGGCCTCTTTGTCACAGCAGCTATCTTACCCTAACTGCTACAAGGAGAAGGAAGTAGCCTTCTGTACTGGCCAGGAAAGGCTTCTGTTGACACAAATTTCCTCACCGTATGCACTTCATCATAGAGGGGTCCCCAGGTCCCTGGTGGGATATACATTCTTTCCACCTCATCATACAAGTGCCCGGGAAAGGCCATATCCTCCTCTTCAAGACCTGTGAAGCCTGGAGTTGGAGTGGAAGGAAAGGATGGTCAGGCACCCAGGTCTAGATGTCAGAGGTATCTCTGAGCAGGGAGAATCCTGGTGTGGTCATGACTCACCCTGGGAATAAGATACCTCCTCGAGCATGGGGGGCAGCTGGGGGATGAAGTCTCTCATGGAGTGGTAATATGGCTCCACATCTGCTGTGCTAACCTGTCACACACATGCACACACAAACAAACACAGTCCTCTCTATCCTCTGACTCCGCAGTTCCTGGACAGGGCAATGACTAGCCTGAAGCCAACAGTGGCATTTTAGTCGCTGTCAGTGCCCTGTCAGGAGCGCTTTCAGGTCCACCCTACCCACGCTACTCACCGTGGAGCTTCGGGTGTCCTGGTCTCCAGGCCACTGGCTCTCCTCATATTCATTTCTGACTCGGTCCTCCTCCGACCTTCCAGGATAGAGGTGTGGGGAGCAGCTAGGTGTTGACCCTCTGCCACCTGTCACCCCCAAACCTCCTCCCTCAAAGCCTTCTTTACAGAAAACTATCCCCACTTACCCTGTGTCTGTCTTCTCTGAGAGGCCTGAGGGAAATAGGAGAGAGGGGTCAGAGGCCCCTGAGAAGGGCCGTGTAGTACACAGAAACTCCAGGGGTCCCCACCATCCTTGCATCACCATCCTCTCAGGGGAGGGTCTCTCCTCACCCTTGGCAAGATGCTTCATTCTCCGCTGCCAGAGGAATCCCCCAACACAGGAGGCATTGGAAAGCAGCAGGAGACCCCCAACAGCAAACAGCACAGGCAGCAGGGGCAGCCCGGAGGGTGCTGGGGGAAGAAGGTACGTCTCCGTGAGCCCAAAACAATTGGGACTTTCTGAGAAAGCCTGTCCCTGACCAAGAAGAGCCCCTTCCAGGGTCAGAGAGGCAAGATGGGCAGGGAGCGGGATCCCTTCTTGCCATCCAAGGGTAGGTGGCTCCGTTCTCAAATCAAGCCATTAGATGCAAGTCCTACCTTTGCCTGAACCCTGTCTGTGGACTCGGGAGGGAGCTTCACCTTCTCAACTGATCCTTTAAGACCTCTGTCATCTAGCCTCTTCCCATATCTCCGTCTTTTGCCCATCAACCATAGACCCCGGTATTAGAACTTAAATCCACACAAAAAAGCCATTTGGCTGTTTCCAGATCACTGAAGCAAATTTACACCTGTGAACTTTGAGACAGTCAAGTGTCTGCCTTCGCATGTCCTTTCTACTCAAGCAAACTTATTTTCACCCTTCAAATTCCATCTCAAATGATTTCTTTCCTCTCATTCCATCTCAGCCAGTATCAGGCTGACTCCTCTGCTATATCCTTGAAGACAAGGCTGGGCCCCTCTAAGCGAACATCTCTTGGTGCCCGCTTCTTTGTTCCTTTTGGGGAAACAGCCACTCCCCAGCTCTTAGCCTATAGGGCTCAGCCGGGACTCCATGGTGGGCACATGGCCCAGCCTGAGTGATAAGAGCTCCCCTCCCCTTTCCACAGTGATTGTTTCAGAGACAAGTACTTGATTTAAGGTGACTTTTTTGCCAGAACATTCAGGATAATTCTGCTGGCTGCCAAGAAGTGGAACCAATGGGCTCCAGTTAGGGATAGGGATTAGGACTAGAAATTAGGGATTGGCTACAGTTGGGGTTAAGGCTAAGGATCAGGGCTAGTGATTAGGGATGGGTTACAACTGGGACTAGGTCAAGGGTGTGGAGTCTGGCTAGGGCTAAGTATTTGGGCTAGAAATAAAGGATTGGCTATAGCTGTGGTTAGGGCTAGGCATTAGGACTAGGGATGGGCTTCAGCTGGGATGAAGCTTCTTTGCCCTGTTTCAGGAAGAACCTGAAAAGGAAGCCACCAAAGATGCTGGTAAGGTTGAGAAAAGGTGAGAAACCAATAGCTGGTGAAATTTTTGAGCACCTGTATCCAGCCACACTTAGAATGTTCAATTTCATGAGCCCGGAAATTCATTCAGTGCAGACAACAGCTGGATTTCTGTTGCTTGCAACCTTCTTCTCAGGCTCTGAATGGTACTGTTTGCCAAATGGTTATAATCCCTTCTTTGTCATATCCACACTCTTAAGCACTCCATTTTCTCTTCATTGAGCCTTGTGACTTCTTCTGGCCAAAGGGACAAAAGCAACTATGACAGAATCACAAACTTGCAAAATGCTAGTAAATAGGAATTTTCCTGTCTTGTTGCTCTTGAGACCCCTGCGACTACCTCCACGTGAAAGAACTACATGGCCCAGTTATCTCTATGGTCCCAACGAGAGCCAGATGACTGGGGGATGTGTGAGGAGGCAGCCACCCCAGACCAAGCTGCCAGCTGACTGTAAAGATAACTCAGGTCAGCCCCAGCCCAGAACTGTTCAGCCAAACTCATAACTCATGAGACGCATGAGAAGTAAGTTTATTGCTATAAGCATCCATGTTTGGGGTGGTTTGTTATGTGGCAAAAGCGAATGGATACAGGCTCCTTACAGGACATCAAGCTAACTAATTCTTTCAGAACTAAACTGAATCAAACTGAATCAGGAAAATTTATCACTCCAGGCGGGAGGAAGGGTTAAGGAAGAAGACAGAAGGGAGTTTGTTAAGTAAGTTAAGTCTTAAGGAACTGTGACTATAAAACAGAGAGACCCCAGGTCCTCATATCTGCATTTCCATTCTCGGGAAAGTAGGGGGATGCCGGGTATCAGGGACTTGCCTGCAGGCTCCTCTGTGGGCAACGGGACATCAGATTCTCTAGACGTCTGGTCCAGGCCTGAGGGGTGGAGATAGACATTGTAAGTTAACAAGAATCTGAGATTTGCCTCAAATATTTCTCAAGAATCTGAGATACACCTTAAATATTTCTTGCCTCAAATATTAACAAGAATCTGAGATAAGCCTTAAATATTTCTTGCCTCAAATATTTCTGAGTCTCTTCTTAAGCTTTTCAGACTCATGAGAACCAACAAACAGCTTCTTAAGGCTATTTCAAAGAGATCTGGAAACTGCCAGTAGTAATGACAATACTATTAACAGCAATTCTTATACTAATAACAATAATAATTAGTTATTGATGAGTGCTTTATGGTGTATAAGGTTGTTTTCACCTGAATTATCGATTTTTTTTTTTACATGCACTTTTTTTTTTTTTTTTTGCAGTTTCTGGCCGGGGCTGGGTTTGAACCCACCACCTCCGGCATATGGGGCCAGCGCCCTACTCCTTTAAGCCACAGGCGCCACCCCCGATTTTTTTTTTTTTTTTGAAACTGAGTCTCACTATGTTGTCCTTAGCAGTGTGCTATGACATCACAGCTCACAGCAACCTCTAACTCTTGGGCTTAAGGGATTCTCTTGCCTCAGCCTCGGAAGTAGCTGGGACTATAGGCACCCACCACAATGCGCAGCTATTTTTTTGTTGCAGTTGTCCCTGTT
>CAUYON010090755.1:0-21349 GCA_963573935.1 Arctocebus calabarensis
CCAATTACCCTCCCTCCCTCCATCCTCTCCCTCCCCTCCCCTCCTTTGCCCCTTTCCCCATATTCTTGTGTTATAATTGTGTTTTAGCCTTCATATGAAAGCTATAAATTAGGTTCATATTAGGGCTGAGTACATTGGATAGAACTGCTGATTTCTTATAGATCATTGCAGCTAATGTAATCACAGATCCAATATGGAGAAAAGGAGAAAGGACACTTGTTCCTGCTATGGTTAATCCATTTTTGCCAACACCACCTGTGAAGATTACACAGAAGTAATTTGTACAGGAAAATATGGTCCCTGCTACAATAAAAAGTGCAGGAAAAATTTTCATTTGAATATTCAGCACTGGAATCACAGATTGCCAAAATGGTGGTCCTCCAATCATGCCAGCAAATGCATGATAATTATGAAGATTTGCACTTCAGTCACATCAATTATTCCAAACCTCAATGTTCCAGAAATATACGTTTGCCAGTGTGCACAACAGAACATGAAAGTCCCAGCAAAACAACAAACAACATCCAATCAGGGTTTGTCCCCAGTTGTCCCCAGTTGTACCACAATACAAGTTCCAGGAACCACAAAAACTGTTGACAGATCTGGGTGAGATCACATGTGTGGTACATATTTGAAGGGTCAGGAGAAAACTTCTAAATATGGACCAATAATGTTTTCACATAGTAAATGAGAAAATCTCATGAATGTTATGTCAATCAGGGTGATAAAAATATCTCCGATTGTATGTGAAGCCCGCACACTGTACCCCATGATTGAGCTAATATACACAGCTATGATTCAATAAAAAAAAATTAATTTAGGAAAATGTGAAAAAAAAATAATTGCCACCACAAAAAAAAATAAATAAAAATTCCAACAGTTGTATCATACCTGAGTCTAGTTGAGATGATTGCTTTCAGACTGTGCTTCATTTTTGTTCACCCTGTAATTGTAGTTGTGGTGGTAATATTGTGTCAGGCAATAGAAATTGAGATAAACACGTGACTTTTAATTGTATATTTAAAAAATTGAGATAAATAGGTCGTTAATATGAGGAGTTATGGAAATGTGGCTAGAAGTTGGGTTTTATTTAATATCACTGTAGCTATACGTATCAGAGACTGGAAGTTCCACTAGGTCTTTGTTTTGTCTCCTCTCTTGACTTTGGGTTTCCTGGGGAATTCCTCCTCAGAAATGGTCTGTCTTTTAACTCTTTTAACTATAATCCCTGGTTATCATACTGAAACACTTTTTGTGAGGTGGTAAAGTGTGGGGAGGGGAGCATTCTCTAATACCTAATTAAATTTCACTCTTTTAGTCTCTCTGTGCCATGAGTCTATAACCTTCACAAATATTCCTTTAGTGGTAGGGCTTTTATCTTCCTTTTTATTCTTTTGCCTGACTGCAGTATTCACAATTTATTTCCCAGTTTACCTGAAGTCTGTTCTCTGTTGGTTACGATATTCTTCCCATTCCCCCTTAGACCTTAGATGAGACGGAAAGGCTGAAGGGGCTTTGCCAATAACTTTTTCTCTGGAGATAAGGATGTTTATTTATAAAGAAGGCTCTGGGTGGGGATCACACTGATACTCTTTTTTTTTTCCTGGCAGTAACAACAAGGGACTTTTTTTTTATTAATTTTTTTTTAAAGATCTTCATTATGAACAACAGATGGGATTCCTGGATTTATCTTCTACGCATCATGTCACCTTATGTCTGTATCTCCAGACATTTCTCACTCACACACCAGATCACACTCAGCCTTAAGCAATTTGTCAAATTACCATCAAGAATTGATGGGCTGAATTTATGTTCCTGAGACTTCCCTGTAAAAATCAAGAAAGGGGTGCAAGGTGAGAACTTATAAGGGCCAACCTGAAAAAAGAGTAATAGTCAATCTCTATTGCCCTGTTTGCTTCTCTACAGTTTCTACTCCAGAGTCTTATAACTGGTGGTCATAAAGCTTTTTAATTTTCTTGGGAGATAACTTCACTTTTTGAAAACCTAAAGATAGTTTCTGAGTTATCTTCCAGGCCATGCATTTCACTGGATTGACTCACCCACCCAGAGCAGTGGTCCAAAACAAGAACAGTGGACTCAACTGGAATTTTCACTCCAATGCAAAAACTGACTCAACACAAGAAGATGATTTCTACACCCCTAAAATTTTGCCCTGAGCCTAACCAATTAGCAGGGCAGCCTTGAGTTATTTGCTGTGTAGTTTGTTGTACTCAACATCCTCTTAAATGAGGTCCCCTGAAATTCATTCAAGTATCAGGCCTGTAACTTGTGTACTTATGTCAATGCCTCATAAGGTGCTAAACCAGGATTGGGATAGAAAAATAAGTACTTGGAAGTTCTGTATACACTTAGCTGTGCCATCCCAAGTGTCAAAGCCCCAGTCTATAGCTCTTTTTTTCACCTTTATCCATGTACTGGGGTATATAGTGACCTATATCCAACTGGGTTATTAAGGTTCTAAGGAATAGATCACTTTTAGTGGTCCCATCAGCAGCTAGATTAGCTTTGCGACATAAATATCCCCTTTCTGATTACCAAGAAAGTGTGTGATAGCCACCTGATTGAACTCAGCCACATCCTGTGTAATACAAGTATTTAAGTGGCATATTTAATATCCCATTTCATGCCATCAGGAGTTCTGTTTCCTTTCAAGTGGCACTGTGAGCATGCCTGACCATAAAAGCATATTTAGAGTTCATATGAATGTTTACCTTTTCCTCTCTGGATAACTGAAGAGCTCTGGTTAAAGCAGTCAGTTCAGCTTTCTGGGGTAAACTCCCAGGTGGCAGTCTATTGCTTCCTGCACCTGTTCTAAGACCACTACACACAACCCTTTACTGTTGAGGTCTACAGTGATTATTGCATTGGGATCTATCTCTCTCTAGCTCTGACAGTATGTGCTTTATATATGTGTCTGCCTTTGTGGGGTACATATATGCATAGTATTTATAATTATTATATCCTCTTTTGAATTGGCCTCTTTATCATTATTTAATGAGATTCCTTGTCTTTTTCTACAGTTTTTGTTTTGAAATATATTATATCTGATAGATATAATAGATTCCTGCTGATTTTTGGTTTTCATTTGCATAGAATGTGTTTTTTGATCACTTGATTTATAGTCCATGTGAATCTTTATAGCTGAAGTGTGTTTTGGGCAAGCAACATGGAGTTGACTCATTTTTTAGTCTATTCAGCCACTCTGTGCATTTTTTTCTTTTGTTGTTGGGTATTCATTAAGGGTACAAAGAACCAGGTTACACTGCTTGCATTTGTTAGCCAAAGTCCCTCTTATAATTGTGTCCCACCTCAAGAGGAGTCTCACACACTGTGACACCTCATCCCCTCCTTTTTTCCTTCTCTCCTTTCCACTATTCCCCCACTCCCTGCCATGAACTAGTATCAATTGTCCTTATATTAGAATTGAGTACATTGAATTCTTGCTTCTCCATTCTTGTGATGCTTTACTAAGAAGACTGTGTTCCACTTCCATCCAGGTTAATACCAAAGATGTAAAGTCATTATCTTTTGTAATGGCTGAACAGTATTACATGGTATACATATACCACAGCTTGTTAATCCATTCCTGGATTGGTGGGAGTTTAGCTTGTTTCCACAATTTGGCAGTTGTAAATTGAGCTACAATAGTCTAGTGCAAATGTCCTTATGATAAAATGACTTTTTTCTTCTGGGTAGATAACTAGTAAGGGGATTGTAGGATCAAATTGAAGGTCTAGTTTGAGTTCTTTGAAGGTTCTTCATATTTTCTTCCAAAAGGGTGGTATTAGTTCCCAGTTCCATCAGTAGTGTAATAGTGTTCCCTTCTTTCCACATCCACACCAGCCTCTGCATCTTAGAGACTGTGTTGTGCACCATTCTCACTAGGGTTAGGTGGTATCTCAGGGTTGTTTTGATTTGTATTTCTCTGGTAATTAGACAATGAGCATTTTTCATATGCTTATTAATCATTCATCTATCTTCTTTAGAGAAGGTTCTATTCCTCTTACTTCCCCATTGGTATAAGGGGTTGTTGGCTCTTTTTTTGTTACTTAATTTGAGTTCGCTATAGATTCTAGTTATCAGTGTTTTGTGCAATTTATAATATGCAAATATCTTTTCCCTTTCCGATGTTGTTGTTGTCTCCTTAGCTGTACAGATACTTTTCAGTTTAATCAAGTTCCATTTGTTTGTTTTTGTTGTTGTAGCAATTGCTACTGGAGTCTTTTTCATAGTCTTTCCCTAGGTAGATAGATACCTTCAGGTGTTTTCACCACACTTTATTTGAGGATTTTTATTGTTACATGCCTTAGATTTAGATCTTTTATCCATCTTGAATCAATTTTAGGAAGTGGAGAAAGGTGTAGGTCCAGTTTCAATCTTTTACATGTGGTTATCCAGGTCTCTCAGCACCATTTATTGAAAAAGGATTCTTCCCTGGGTACATATCATACCAGAATTCTATCAAACCTTCAAAGAAGAGCTTATATCTGTACTATAGAAACTGTTTCAAAAAACAGAAGAAAGGAATCTTCCCCAACACATTCTATGAAGCAAAAATCACCCTGATACCAAAACCAGGAAAAGACCCAACCAAAAATAAAACTTCAGACCAATTTCACTAATGAATATAGATACAAAAATTCTCAATAAGCTCCTAGCCACTCTGTACATTGTGATTGAAGAATTTAGTCCATTAACATTCTGTGGTGTTATTGACAGATACGGGCTTAACTACTGCCATGTTGTTTTTTGATTTTTGGTTGCTTTGTGGTCCTCTTTCTTTCTTACTTTATTCCTGTCTCTCTTTGTTAAAAGTCACTTTCTGTGGTAGTGTGTTTTCATTTCTTGCTTCTTATTTTTTAGGAATCTGCTGTAGGATTTTTGATTTGTAGTTACCATGAACCTTGGCAAAAAATTTTATAGCCAATTATATTAATTATATGATAGTTCTGCTTACAAACAAGCAAAGATAAATCTTTTTATTTTTTATTTTTTATTTTTTTGCAAAGATAAATCTTACATAAATTCTACATTTTAACTCCACTGCCCCTCCATTTTTAAACTTTTTTCCATCTATATAGAAGGAAAAAAAGTTTGATAGTTTACCTATCTCTTAAAAAGTTGTTCTACACAGGTGTCCCAAAGATTACCCATAAACTCACTATACCTAGGTAAAATGGGAAATTTTCTAGTCAATTTTTCATTGAGTGTTGTGATTTTGGTCACTATAGCTAATTTAGCACTGGGGGTGCCCCAAGCACCATAACACTGTTGCAGTCTCCTGATGGTATTTCCTTAGTGGACTTGGGTAAGATAGAGAAGAATTCCCTGGATTACCAGGCAAAATCCCTCATTCTCATTCTTCACTCTGTGTTGAGGTGTCAGGGTTGGGGGAGGAATTATGTGGGCATTCCCTCAAGGCCCCTACAGCTGGTACTGTGCCTGGTAACACATGAAGTCAGTTCAGTCTCACAAAGCCTGTGGTGTTTGCTGCATGGTGACTTCTCATGTCTATTCAAAACCCAAGGGCTGGGCGGCTCATGAGTAGAGCGAGTAGGGTGCTGGCTGCCATATCCCGAGAGTGACAGGATTGAACTCGGCCCTGGCCAAACTACAACAACAGCAACAAAAACAGCCAGGCATTGTGGCTGGTGCCTGTAGTCTTGGCTACTTGGAGGATGAGGCAAAGGAATCACCTAAAACCAAGAGCTGGAGTTTGCTGTGAGCTGTGACATTTTTAAGACACCTGTCTTAAAACTTTAATCCAGGCCTCAGGCTGCTTTTTGTCAACCCCTGGGGAAGCTAACTTGGGTTTTGAGGTGAAGGATTTCCCTATAGCCAGGCTGATCTTAATACTGCCACTGTGGTCACCACCTGAATCCTGCCACATGCTGTGTTCTGTGCCAGGAGGACCAAGTAGTCTGAATTCCAATGCAAAGTCCCACAGTTACATCACTCTTCCTCCTCTGGGCATAAATATTCTCTTTACACTCTGTGCTGATAGGACTCTAATAGAGGATGAGGGAGGACTGGTGTAGGAAATGCAAGATTGTCTTTTTTGCCCTCTTCAATGTCTCTTTTCTTAATACAATGTTTAAACCAGGTAGTATGTTGCTTATCTTGGTTTTGGTTTTTCTAAAGATGCTTGCCTGAGTGGACAGTTGTTGGATTTTGTGTTTGTGCAGAGGGACAATCACTATTGCAAGATGATTGATAGATGATGTTTAGTTTTAAACATTATCTTTATTTTTTTCATTTCTTCAATTTAAAATAATTCTTAAAACTTCTAAACTAGGTAAAGTTATTTCCCCTTTAACTAAAACTATACTCTGTCTTACTAAAAAACACATCCTACTTTCCTTTTACACTTTATGTATAGAATTGTTTTTCTTATATCTAGCAGTTTTAATTATACATAGTAACTGCAATGTAAACTCCTAGAGGCATGTATTTTTAGTAAAAAACCTAGGAAGTAAATAAGTGCTTGAATTGTGTTCTGGGGCCTTATCATGGTCACTTGTCTACTCCTCAAATTCTTTTTTTTTTATAAGAAACATTTCTGAAGCCTTTATTTACAAAAGCTTTAAAAATAACTAATAGCCTCTGTTTTGCAAATAATGTTTTGTTTTAAAAGGACCACCCAGTTATAGCATTATATAGTGAACAAAGAATATACAAGGGAAACAAACCAATATGCCTAACATTTGGAGAGTTGCTAATATTACTGATTGAAGTATAGGTAACACACATTATAACCTGCAGTCCATCATTTTGGGGCAGAGTTAATGATTACCAAAAGTCTTCCTACACATGTTCTGGTCTGGTCACATATTCTGCCTGGCTAAATATTTTACAGTCTCTTTTTTCAATATATATAAATAGATTGCAAAGATATACACAAAAAATAAACAAGCATTACACTCAGGTAATTTTACTAAGATATATATATATGAATATATATATTTTGTATTGTTTTTCATCAAATCTTTCTATTTATGTATGTAGCAACTACGAAAGCACAATTTATTGTCTTCTAATTTAATTCAGTACAAAATATACCTAAAGACTGGTTATCTCTGGATTTTAATGACATTAATTTGTATAATCAACAAATCAAGAACATGATAAGTATGGCTATAAAATAAAAAGCAAGAGAAAACAGTGATGGAATAAAAAGAAGCAGTTAAAGGAAGTGTGCTATCATAAAATAACTGTAGCTTCAATATCTTAACAGTTTCCTAGCAGATATAAACATCCAATCACAAGGGATTTTTCCTGAAGGGTGTAAAGCTGGTTTGAAAATTCTTCAGTCACAGAGCAGCCTACACATGCCAGTTAGAAACCAACAGACACTGGATGTACTTGGGAAGATTGGGACACCAGGTAAAGAAACAGCAGTTACTAAACTCAGTAGTTTCTTGTCTTTGTTTTGTTAGTCTTGCTGAGTGTGCACAATGAATATATTATATTCTGTGGGTCAAAATAAGTAAATACTGTATAAAGTTGGCAGATAGTCATTTCTCCAGCTAAGATAAAGGAAAACCAAATTTCTGATGAAACACAGGATTTGAGTCAGAATCACTCTCTAAAATGCAAAATTGATGGTCCACAATCTCAAATAGTGAAAACTTGTGAAGAATGAAAGGGAGATGCTAGTTAATTTAGGAAAAGGGAAAAAATAAACCAAGTTTAAGTAAGTAAAGTTTGTCAAAATATTCAGTATGATAGAGCTTTCTCCACTCTGTGTTGCATATGCTTGCTAACAAGTATATTAAATTAAGGCCGTATTTAATCTGAATATGTTTCTACTTATTTATTTATTTTTTTAAAAATAGTAATTATTTTTCCCAGTGGTAAGACAGATTTTATTTACAGAAAAGAATACAGAAAACACTAAAGATCCTGGTAGAGAGAGAGAACTCAAGTGGGGAGAGAAAAGCTCCCTGTCTCCCCCTTTAGGCTTTTAGTCTAGGGATACATATAGGTGTATGGGTTCCTTGGCCAGGAAACGAATGAGCACAGTCCCTTCCACCAGAGGCAAGGTGAATGAATGTATCAATGAATGAACACAGTCCCTTCCACCAGGGCAAAGTGAATGAATGTAAAGTGAGTGAAGTGTGTCCATTCATGGAATCGAGGCCTAGGAAATTCAGATGAAATTGACCTAGGCATAGGAAATGGGGGTTCCACATTTAGTCCTAAGTGTAAAGTGAAGGAGACACCAAGGCCCAGGTGTCTCCTCAGCAGTTGTCTGGCCTTTTTGGCTATTGGAGTCTCCAGTGGGGGTTGGAGGTCCTCCTAGTTGCCTGTCATCCAGCCCGCTGGTTCTTCAGCTGGTTGCTGCAGCACAGACACTGCCAGTGAGGAGGCGGCAGGTCTCCCAGCTCTGCTGAGCTGGCTAGGGCACCAAATGTCCTGCATCAATTCTCCCTCTCCGAGTAGAAACTCTAACTGCTGTTAGGGAATAAGAGAGAAGATTCAGTCTAACTGCTTCCTGCTGAATCGGGCGATGATAGAAGGGGGCACTTAGGGTTTCTCCGGAGGGAAACTGATACAGGGGTTCATGGACTGGAACCATCTTTATTATGTGTGGCTTGATGACATTTCTGGAAAACATAAATCTGATTAGTATAATCAGTAATAGCCAAAGTAGAACAGCATCATGTCAGAAGCACTTATTCAGTGATGCTAAAAGAAAATATTAGGATTTTTCTTGCTGTTTCCTAAATAATAACTTCAAACTTTCTTTTGGCTCAAGTGTATGTGGTCAGTGGTTGGCTGTCTTCATTGTCTGCCTCTGTAGAAGATGGAGGGTTCCAGGATTTTACTCATGAATAATGTATGCAGGAATTGACTCCTATAACTTTAACAGCTATAGAAGAAGATAAGATAACAGGAAAGGAGACTTCCCAAATTGGGGTTAGGGAAGGTGAATTAGAGGGGAGAGTTTTGATCATGACTAGATCTCCAGGAGGGGAAAGTTCCTGCTTTAGTTAGTATGTCCCTCCCCAAAAGGGGAGCAGGGCTTTCAGGCATGATTAGGGAGTCATGAGAGAACAGCAAGTCATCCCAATTGCAGCTTAAAGGCTAGGAGAAAAATTTGGTAACCGGATTTCCAGACACCCTCTGTATAGTTACGGATTTAGGACATAAAAGACCAGGGTTAGAAAGAAGTACAGAAAAGGTTGCTCCAGTGTCCAAAAGAAATTTTATCTCCTGGCGCTCCACTATAAGGCAAACCTGGGGCTCTTTAGAGGTGATGACACAAGCTGGAGCCATGAGAATTTGCCCCAGACATCCTCAGTCCAATTTGGGCTCCAATGGGGTCACTGTCCCAGGAGGCCTTCGCCTCTGGCAACAGGCCACCCTCCAGTGGTCACCCTTGCATTCTGGATGGGGCCAGATGGCTTGCCCAGCCAGTGGTGCTGCTGGGGACAGTCTTTTCTGAAGTGGCCAGCCTGACCACATTGGAAGCACTTGTTTTTAGCTCCTCTGGTTTCCCTCTGCCCCTGAAAGTTGCTCGTTTGTTGGAGTGCCATTACTAGACCTGTCATTCTTTTCTGTTCCTTTCTCTCTTTTTCCTCCTTTCTCTCCAGATCTCGGTTGTAAAAGACTATAGTGGCCATTTTAAGAAGATTCTCCAGGTTATGGTCTGGTCCTAGAGCCAATTTCTGGAGCTGCTTGAGTGATAAATTTGTCCTTTAAAATAATCTGACCCTCTATGGAGTCAGGTGTCAATTGGGTGTGTTTTCTCATTGCCTCCCTAAGCCTCTTTTTTTTTTTTATTAAATCATAGCTACATACACTAGTGCAATCAAGGAAAACAATGTGCTGGTTTCATATACAATCTGAAATGTTTTCATCGAACTGCTAAACATAGCCCTCATACCATTTTCTTAGTTATTGTATGAAGACATTTGTATTCTGTATTTAGTAAGTTCCGCCTATACCCCTCTAGGATGCATCATAGGCTTGGCCCCACCAATTACCCTCTCTCCACCCAAAACTCCCCCCTCCCCTCTCTTCTCATATTCTTGTGTTATAGTTGGGTTATAGCATTTATATGAAACCTTTAAATTAGCTTCATAGTAGGGCTGAGTACATTGGATTTTTTTTTTTCCATTCTTGAGATACTTTGCTAAGAAGAATATGTTCCAGCTCCATCCATGTAAACACGAAAGAGGTAAAGCCTCCATCTTTCTTTAAGGCCACATAATATTCCATGGTGTACATATACCACAATTTATTAATCCATTCGTGGATCAAAGGGAACTTGGGCTTCTTCCATGACTTAGCAATTATTAATTGGGCTGCAATAAACATTCTGCTACAGATGTCTTTGTTGTAGTGTGATTTTTGGTCTTCTGGGTATATACTTAGTAAAGGAATTATAGGGTCAAATGAAAGGTCTATTTTTAGATCTCTAAGTACTCTCCAAACACCCTTCCAAAAGGAAGGTATTAGTGTGCATTCCCACCAGCAGTGTAGTAGTGTTCACTTTTCTCCACATCCATGCCAACATCTCTGATTTTAGGATTTTGTCATGTGGGCTAATCTTACTGGAGTTAGGTGATATCTCAGAGTAGTTTTGATTTGCATTTCTCTGATGATTAAGGATGGTGAGCATTTTTTTCATGTGTCTGTAGGCCATGTGCCTGTCTTCTTTGGAGAAGTTTCTCTTCAAGTCCTTTGCCCACCCTGAGATGGGATCACTTGTTGTTTTCTTGCTAATACGTTGGAGTTCTCTGTGTAATCTGATTATCAAACCTTTGTCGGAGACATAACTTGCAAATATTTTGTCCCATTCAGATGGCTGTCTGCTTGCTATACTTACTATGTTCTTAGCTGTACAGAAGGTTTTTAGTTTGATCAGGTCCCAGTACTGTATTTTTGATATTGCTTCAATTGCCTGGGGAGTCCTCCTCATAAAATATTCACCCAAGCCAATTCCTTCAAGAGCTTCCCCTGCACTTTCTTCTAGAATTTTTATAGTTTCATGTCCTAGGTCTAAATGTTTAATCCAGTGAGAGTCTACCTTAGTTAATGGTGAGAGGTGTGGGTCCAGTTTTAGTCTCCTACAGGTCACCAGCCAGTTCACCCAGCACCATTTGTTAAATAGGGAGTCTTTTTCCCACTGAATGTTTTTAATTGGCTTGTCAAAGATCAAGTAACTGTAAGTAGCTGGATTCATCTCTTAGTTCTCTATTCTGTTCCAAACGTCTACCTCTCTGTTCTCATGCCAATACCATGCTATTTTGATCACTATTGATTTTAATATTCAATATTGATTTCAATGATTCATTACTCAGGTCTGGTAGGGTGATTCGTCATGCTTTGTTTTTATTTCTGAGTAATGTCTTGGGTATTCGAGGTTTTTTGTGATTCCATATAAAACGAAGTATTATTTTTTTTGAGCTCTTTAAAATGTGAAAGTGGAGCTTTAATAGGAATTGCATTAAAATTATATCTTGCTTTGGGTAATATAGAAATTTTAACAATGTTGATTCTTCCCAGCTCTGAGCATGGTAAATTTTTCCATTTGTTAACATTTTCAGCTATTTCTTTTCTTAAAGTTTCATAATTCTCTTTATAGAGATCTTTCACATCCTTTGTTAGGTAAACTCCCAAATATTTCATCTTCTTTGGCACTACTGTGAAAGGAATAGGGTCCTTGACTGTTTTTTCGGCTTGGCTATTGTTGGTGTATATAATGGCTACAGATTTATGGATGTTGATTTTGTAGCCTGAGACATTGCTGTATTCATTGATCACTTCTAAAAGTTTTGTAGTAGAATCCCTGGTGTTTTCCAGATATACAATCATCATCTGCAAAGAGTGAAGGTTTGATCTCTTCTGACCCTATGTGGATACCCTTGATCGCCTTTTCTTCCCTGATTGCAATGGCTAAAACTTCCATTATGATGTTGAAGAGCAATGGAGACAATGGAAAACCTTGCCTGGTTCCTGATCTAAGTGGAAATGGTTTCAATGTAACTCCATTCAGTACAATGTTGGCTATGGGTTTGCTGTAGATGGTCTCTATTAGTTTAAGAAATGTCCCTTCTATGACAATTTTTTAAGTGTTCTAATCATGAAGGGATGCTGGATGTTGTCAAAAGCTTTTTATGCATCAATTGAGAGAATCATATGGTCTTCATTTTTTAATTTGTTTATGTGCTGGATTACATTTATAGATTTACATATATTGAACCAGCCTTGAGACCCTGGGATAAAGCCCACTTGGTCATGGTGTATAATCTTTTTGATGTGTTGTTGGATTCTGTTTGTTAGTATCTTGTTAAATATTTTTGCATCAATATTCATTAGTGAGATTGGTCTATAATTTTCTTTTCTTGTTGGGTCTCTCCCTGATTTAGGGATCAAGGTGATATTTGCTTTATAGAATGTGTTGGGTAGTTTTCCTTCGTTTTCTATATTTGGAAGAGGTTTAGTAATATAGGTACTAGTACTTCTTTAAAGGTTTGTTAGAATTCTGACATGAAACCATCTGGTCCCAGGCTTTTTTTTTTTTTTTAGGGGGATTTTGTATAGTTGATGCTATTTCAGAACTTGATATAGGCCTGTTCAACTATTCCATGGCATTCTGGCTAAGTCTTGATAGGTGGCATGCTTCCAAGTATTGGTCAATTTCCTTGAGATTTTCATATTTCTGAGAGTAAAGTTTCTTGTAATATTCATTAAGGATTTTTTGAATTTCTGAGGGGTCTGTTGTTATTTTGTCTTTACCATTTCTGATTGCTGAGATTAGAGATTTTACTCTTTTTTCCTGATTAGGTTAGCCAAAGGTTTATCTATTTTTTTGACCTTATGAAAAAACCAACTTTTTGATTTGTTGATGTGTTGTATAATTCTTTTGTTTTCAATTTCATTTAATTCTGCTATAATTTTGGTTATTTCTTTTCCTCTGCTGGGTTTGGGGTTGGAAGTTTTCCTTCTCAGTTGCTTGAGATGTCCCATTAAGTTGTTAACTTCCCCCCTTTCTGTTTTCTTGAGGAAGGCTTGCAGTGCTATAAATTTCCCTCTTAGGACTTCCTTTGCATTATCTCAGAGGTTCTGATTATTCCGGTCTGCATGTCATTTTCTTCCAAAAATTTGGTAATTTCCTTCTTAATCTCAGCTATCCTTCAGCATAATGTTATTTAACTTCCATGTTTTTGTATGAGTATGCAGATTCCTGTTGTTATTGAGTTCAACTTTTATTCCATGATGATCAGAGAAGATGCAAGGAATAATTTCTATTCTTTTAAATTTGCTGAGATTAGACTTGTGATATAAAACGTAATCAATATATGAGTATGTTCCATGGGGTGCTGAGAAGAACATGTATTCAGTTTAATTAGGATGAAATGTTCTGTAGATGTCTGTTAAATCCAGTTGTTAAATGGTTAAGTTTCAGTATAAAATTTCTTTACTTAGCTTCTTTTTGGAGGATCTATCCAACACTGCTAAAGGAGTATTAAAATCTTCAACTGCTATGGATCTGGAGGAAATCAAGGAACTCATGTCTATTAGAGTTTTTCTTATAAATTGAGGCGCAGTCTGGTTGGATGCATAAATATTAATAATTGAAATCTCATCATATTTAGTAGTACCTTTAACAAATATGAAATGTCCATCTTTATCCTTCTTTACTTTGGTTAGTTTAAAGCCTATTGTATCTGCAAATAAGATTGCAACACCTGCTTTTTTCTGTTTTCCAGTTGCCTGGAATATAATGACCATCCCTTCACCTTGAGTCTAAATTTTTCTTTTAAGCTAGGGTGAGATTCTTGTATACAACAGATATCTGGCCTGAGTTTTTGTATCCAGTCAGCCAACCTATGTCTCTTTAGAGGACACTTTAAACCATTCACGTTAATTGAAAGTAATGATAAATCTTTAGAAAGTCCAGTGGACATTTTTAGTCCTTTCATCACTGTGGAAGATGAAATTTGATAAATAGTTTCTGGGTGAGTTTATTTTTGTGGTGGAGGTTTGCGCTGGTCATTGTGGAGGATAGGTCTGAGAATATCCTGGAGAGCTGGCTTAGTTATAGCAAATTTCTTCAGCATGTGGATGTTGTTGAAGTATTTAATTTCTCCATCATAAATGCAAATCAGTTTAGCTAGATACAAGATCCTGGGTTGAAAGTTCTTTTGTTTTAGGAGATTGAAAGGCGATGACCAGTCTCTACCTGTTTGATCAGAGAGGTCTGCAGTTATTCTAATGTTCTTCCCCTCTAGGTAATGGATTTC
The DNA here is from genome assembly GCA_963573935.1 of Arctocebus calabarensis. Lineage (NCBI taxonomy): Eukaryota > Metazoa > Chordata > Mammalia > Primates > Lorisidae > Arctocebus > Arctocebus calabarensis. Next base: position 14,277 of record CAUYON010090755.1, read on the forward strand.
TTACATCTGGCTGCTTTCACAATTTTCTCCTTTATATTAACTTTTGTGAACTTAATTATGATGTGCCTGGAGGATGTCTTACTTGGGGTATGTCGTGCTGGGGTTCTGAAACTGTCTGCTATCTGAATTTCAGAATCTCTTGGCATGTCCAGAAAGTTCTCTTTCATAATCTCATAAAGAAGGGACCTTGTACCTTGTGATGCCACTTCATCGTTTTCAGGTATCCCTATAAGGTGAATATTGATTTTCTTCAAGTTATCCCAGAGCTGTCTGAAAGAATGATCAGTTTTGGCTTCCATTTCTCTTCTTCTTTGGAAGTTTGGGAGCGTTCAAAAGCTTTGTCTTCCATGTCAGAAATCCTTTCTTCTGCTTGCTCCATTCTGTTACTGAGGGATTCTGCTGTATTTCTCGGATCTTTGTGGGCTACAACTTCTTGTCTTAATGTGTCAAAATCTTTGGTCATTTTGTCTTTGAATTTGTTCAGTTCTTGAGATGTCTTTTTGGTCATCTTTGGATTACTCCTTGAAATTCTTTTTCCATCTTTTCCTCCACTGCGCTGATCTTAGTTGCTATCCAGACTCTGAATTCCACTTCTGATATCTTAGCCATTTGCTTATGCAAGGGATCTTGTGCTGTATTTACCTTGTCATTCCTTGGGGGAGTTGATGTACTCTGATTATTCATGTTGCCAGAGTTTTTCCATTGATTCTGCCTCATGATTTTTTTTCACTGTTGCCTATGACTGTCCTCAGATTTGGGGAGGTGTCTCTCCCAGATCAAAACGTGGCAGACTCACTCTGTTGTTTTTGGATCTTTGTAAGGAGTGACCCTTTGTCTCTAATGATTTCTCAGACCCTGTAGGGTGGAGAGAATAAATCCTCCTCAGCCTGCTTAGAAGACACTGTTTTTTTTTTTTTTTTTTGTAGAGACAGAATCTCACTTTATCACCCTTGGTAGAGTGCTGTGATGTCACACAGCTCACAGCAACTCCATCTCCTGGGCTTAGGCAATTCTTTTGCCTCAGCCTCCTGAATAGCTGGGACTACAGGTGGCCCTACAACGCCCGGCTATTTTTCCATTTTGCAGTTCGGCTGAGGCCGGGTTTGAACCTGCCACCTTTGGTATATGGTACCAGAGCTATACTCGATGAGCCACAGGCGCCACCCAGAAGACACTTTCACATTGCTAACTTGGGCTAAGCAGAAGCTTTCCCAGGAGCGCTTGTGGCTGGGATCACTCCTTAAGTGGCTATCCACTTACTCAGTGTGCCAAAACCAGTCTCACCCTATGCCTCTGAGGGCTAAGGCTGCAAGTTGTCTCAGTGCCCACCTTTAGGCTTCTCAGTCACTAGATTACTCACTCCAGTCTGATGTTTGTCCTTTGACCCTGAGGGTATAGCCAGGGCAGTTCTCCCATAATGTCTCCACACAGCCCACAACCAAACACTGGTAGCTCTGTCTGGCTCGGTGGCCCAGCCTGGGGCCCCAGGCAACACTCAAAGACCCCTGCACTCTTGCCCAAGTTCTCCCAAGGCAGTTTAACTGAGAACCAAGTCCAAAAGAAACCCAAACAGCTCACAGGCAAGGCCTTTCCAGCCTGCAGTCCCACTGTTGTCCCACCCACAGCTGCCGACATGATTAGACTGAATGAACACACACAACCACTTGCCCAATCTCTGCCACTTTTGCCTTCCTCAGGGTGTCCAGAAGTCTCATACTGTCTCCTTGTGTCCCGAAAGGGAAGTTTCTGGGCAGATTCCACCTGCCAGAGATGCCTGAAGTCCTCTCTCCCCAGTCTCACAGTGCCCAGTTGCAAGGAAGCTGTTACTCGGCCACCATCTTGGTCCATCCCCCTATGTTTCTACTTGTTAAGCTCTGAGTTAGAAACAGTCAGTAAATAAAATGGGCTATAAAAAGGAAAAAAGAAAGTGCTATCTACTGTTCAAGGATTCAAACAGAGATAAAACCTATACACAAGCATGTGTGTAGCTCAAATGAAAACAAAAGGACTATTTCATGTCATGACTGCTGTTGGGTTCCTTTTCACATGCATTCCCTGTAGTATTCTATACATAGGATGAACCAGAACCATAGGCGATACAAATGACCACAATATCTGGCATCATCAATATGATCTTCCAAGAACATTTCTCTCATTTTGAAAAAGGCCATTACTTTAAGCAATGAATCAGATCCTGCCTGATGTGGTCCCATCTGTTCCAGCTCTAACTGTTCAGCAACTTCTTGTAATCCACTTTTAAGATTTTTGCAGCTCTTCATAAAGTACTTCACATCATAAATTACAGTAAAAAATGATTGAAGGATCTCAAGGAAGTTGAGTTCTTCTTCAGGGAAGTTAGAGTTGGTCAGGATTTTGATTAAATAACCAAAGTCATAACCACTATGAAATGACAACCATTTGACTTGTTCGCAGAGGACCACTCCCAAAGTCATAAGAAGTTCTGCAGAGTACTGGGTATCAATTCCTTCCTCATGTTTCTTAAACTGGAACCAGATGTTGTTAGTAGTTCTATAGAGTCCTGGCATACATGTTCTCCTTCAAATTAAATTTAAAATTAAATTGCAAAGTTGAAGTTCTGGAGGGTATTCTTGCTTATTCATAAATGTCAGTCCTATCGAAATTATCTTTAACAAGTCTACATTACATCAAATAGTTGGCACTGATAGTCAGGATTGTTCCTGAATTCTCCAATGGCTCTTGCAACCACACCTGGAACCACACCTCGGTGTCCATAGCAACATAAGTATATTTTTGAATAACTTTACGAATTTTCTTCATCTTTTCATCCAAGTTGCAAGCCCAAACGCCACAAATTCTTTGGCTATGATCTACAATTGCTGCTGGCATAATGAGGGCACAAGGGAGCCTTGATGCCAAGCATCAAAACGTTATACTTGATTGAAGATTTTTTCATTTTATTATTTTTTAAAATTAAATCATAGCTGTGTACATTAGTGCAATCATGGGGTACAATGTGCTGGCTTCACATACAATCTGAAACATTTTCATCAAACTGTTTAACATAGCCTTCATGGCACGTTCCTAGTTATTGTATGAAGACATTTATATTCTGCATTTAGTAATGTTTCATCTGTACTTCAGTTTCATGCACCGTAGATGTGATCCCACCAATTTCCCTCTCTCCACCCTTTCTTCCCCATCCCCTCCCCACCCATGCCCCTTTCGCAATATTTTTGTGCTATAATTGGGTTATAGCCTTCATATGAAAGCTATAAATTAGCTTCATAGTAGGACTGAGTACATTAGATACTTCTTCCTCCATTCTTGAGATACTTTGCTAAGAAGAATATGTTCCAGATCCATCCATGTAAATATGAAAGAGGTAAAGTCTCCATCTTTCTTTAAGGCTGCATAGTATTCCATGGTATACGTGTACCACAATTTATTAATCCATTCGTGGGTTGATGGGCACTTGGGCTTCTTTCATGACTTAGCAATTATGAATTGGGTTGCAATAAACATTCTGGTACAGATATCTTTGTTATAATGTGGTTTTTGGTCTTCTGGGTATATACCTAGTAAAGGAATTATAGGATCAAATGATAGTTCTATTTTAAGATCTCTAAGTGTTCTCCTTTCTCCAAATCCATGCCAACATCGCTGGTTTGGGATTTCTTTATGTGGGCTAATCTTACTGGAGTTACATGATATCTAAAAGTAGGTTTGATTTGCACATCTCTGTTGATTAAGGATGATAAGCATTTTTTCATGTATCTGTAGACTGTGCTCCTGTCTTCTGTGGAGAAGTTTCTCTTCAAGTCTTTTGCCCACCCTGAGATGGGCTCACTTGTTCTTTTCTTGCTAATACATTTGAGTTCTCTGTGGATTCTGGTTATTCAACCTTTGTCAGAGGCATAACCTGCAAATATTTTCTCCCATCCTGAGGGCTGTCTGCTTGCTATACTTACTATGTTCTTGGCTGTGCAGAAACTTAGTTTGATCAGGTCCCAGTAGTGTATTTTTGATACTGCTTCAATTGCCTGGAGAGTCCTCCTCATAAAACATTCACCCAGGCTGTCCTTCAAGAGTTTTCCTTGTACTTTCTTCTAGAATTTTTATAGTTTCATGCCTTAAGTTTAAAATTAATCCAGTGAGAATCTATATTCCTTAATGGTGAAAGGTGTGGATCCAGTTTCAGTCTTCTACAGGTCACCAACCAGTTCCCTCAGCATCATTTGTTAAATAAGGAGTCTTTTCCCCACTGAATGTTTTTGACTGGCTTGTCAAAGATCAAACAATGGTAAGTAGTGGGGTTCACCTCTTGGTTTTCTATTCTGTTCCATACATCTACCTCTCTGTGTTTGTGCCAGTAACATGGTGTTTTGATCACTGTCAATTTATAGTACCGTCTCAGGTCAGGTAGCATGATTCCTCCAGCTTTCTTTTTTTTTTTTAATTATTTTTTATTTAAAAAATATATCCAGTAATAGATATGGAATAAAGATACGTGGAAACATAGTTGCAGAGTTATAGTATTATGTAGGTCTTTTAAAAAATCTTTTTATTTTATTTTTTATTTATTTATTTTTTTTTTGAATTATCTTTTTTTTATGTTTTAACTTTTTTTTATTGTTGGGGATTCATTGAGGGTACAAGAAACCATGTTACACTGGTTGCATTTGTAAAGTCCCTATTACAATCGTGTTTTGCCCCCCAAAGGTGAGGCACACACCAAGACCACACCCCCTCGCTCCTTCCCTCTCTCTGCTCTTCCTTTCCCCACCTCTCCCTCATTCTTTCTCTCTCTGCTCTCCCCTTCCCTCAACCCCATCGTGTCAATAATTGTCATTAATTGTCCTCATATCAAACTTGAGTACATGGGATTCATGCTTCTCCATTCTTGTGATGCTTTACTAAGAATAGCATGTTCCACTTCCATCTGGGTTAATACAAAAGTTGTAAAATCTCCATTTTTTTTAGATGGCTGAATAGTATTCCATAGTGTACATATACCATAGCTTGTTAATCCATTCCTGGGTTGGTGGGCATTTAGGTTGTTTCCACATTTTGGTGATTGTAAACTGAGCTGCAATAAACAGTCTAGTGCAAGTGTCCTTATGATAAAATAACTTTTTTCCTTTTGGGTAGATGCCCAGTAATGGGATTGCAGGATCAAATGGGAGGTCTAGCTTGAGTTCTTTGAGAGTTCTCCATACTTCCTTCCAAAAAGGTTGTATCAGTTTGCAGTCCCCAGCAGTGTAAAAGTGTTCCCTTCTCTCCACATCCATGCCAGCATGTGCAGTTTTGAGATTTTGTGATGTGGGCCATTCTCACTGGAGTTAAATGGTATCTCAAGGTGGTTTTGATTTGCATTTCTCTAACAATTAGGGATGATGAGTATTTTTTCATATATTTGTTACTCATTCATCTGTCTTCTTTAGAGAAGGTTCTATTCATGTCTCTTGCTCATTGATATATGGGATTGTTGGCTTTCTTCATATGCATTAATTTGAGTTCTCAATAGATCCTGGATATCAAGCCTTTGTCTGATTCAAAACATGCAAATATCCTTTCGTATTGGGTAGGATGTCTATTTGCTTTGGTTGTTGTCTCCTTAGCTGTACAGAAGCTTCTGAGTTTAATTAAGTCCCATTTGTTTATTTTTGTTGTTGTTGCAATTGCCATGGCAGTCTTCTTCATGAAGTCTGTCCCCAGGCCGATATCTTCCAGTGTTTTTTCTATGCTTTCTTTCAGGATTTTTATTGTGTTGTGCCTTAAATTTAAGTCCTTTATCCAACATGAATCAATTTTTGTGAGTGGAGAAAGGTGAGGGTCCAGTTTCAGTCTTTTACATGTGGATGTCCAGTTTTTCCCAGCACCATTTATTGTATAGGGAGTCCTTCCCCCATGGTATCTTCTTGATTGGTTTACCGAAGATTAGGTGATTGTAAGTTGTTAGTTTCATTTCCTGGTTTTATATTTGATTCCAAATGTCTATGTCTCTATTTTTGTGCCAGTACCATACGGTCCTGACCACTATGGCTTTGTAGTACAGCCTAAAGTCTGGAATTGTGATACCCCCAGCTTTGTTTTTATTACTAAGAACTGCCTTAGCTACGCGTTTTTTTTCTGGTTCCATATAAAACACAGAGTCATTTTTTCCAAATCTTGAAGGTATGATGTTAGTACCTTAATAGAGATGTTGATTCTTCCCAGCCATGAGCATGGTATGTTCTTCCATTTGTTAAGATCCTCTGCTGTTTTCTTTCTCAGGATTTCATAATTTTCTTTATAGAGGTCCTTCACCTCCTTTGTTAGGTATATACCTAGGTATTTCATTTTCTTTGAAGCTGTGGAGAAGGGAATTGTGTCCTTAATTAGCCTTTCATCTTGACTGTTATTGCCATATACAAAGGCTACTGACTTGTGGATATTCATTTTATATCCTGAGACATTACTGTATTTTCTGATGACTTCCAGGAGTCTTGTGGTCGAGTCTTTGGGGTTCTCTAAGTATAAGATCATGTCACCAAAGAGGGAGAGTTTGACCTCCTCTGCTGCCATTTGGATACCCTTTATTTCCTTGTCCTGCCTAATTGTATTGGCTAGCACTTCCAGCACTACGTTGAATAGTAATGGTGACAGAGGACAACCTTGTCTGTTTCCAGTTCTAAGAGGAAAAGTTTTCAGTTTTACTCCATTCAGTAAAATATTAGCTGTAGGTTTGTCATAAACAGCTTTGATTAGTTTCAGAAATGTGCCACATATGCCTATACTCTTCAGTGTTCTAATTAGAAAAGGATGCTGAATTTTATAAAATGCTTTTTCTGTATCTATTGAGAGGATCATATGATCTTTGCTTTTGTTTCTGTTAATATGGTGGATAACATTTATGGACTTGCGTATGTTAAACTAGCCTTGCATCCCTGGTATAAAACCTACTTGATCATGATGTATGACTTTTTTAATGATAAGCTGTAATCTATTGGCTAGGATTTTGTTGAGAATTTTTGCATCTATATTCATGACTGAAATTGGTCTGAAATTCTCCTTTTTAGTTGGGTCTTTTCCTGGTTTTGGTATCAGGGTGA